>MU223575.1:4095693-4125908 GCA_018584345.1 Thuja plicata | reverse complement strand
TATTTGTTATTGACAACTTGAGACACATGAAAAACTATCTTCTAATTTTTCTTACAAATTTCTAGATGAATTTTTTCTTTTGGGACAAGATTGCATTAAGCATCCAGGAACAAGACTATCTCCATTTCTATTTTTAAATTTTTTTCTTCCAATTAATGAAATTGACTCCCTTTACAGAATCAGTTGTGCTTAACATCATTGCTATTTTTATCTGTCAGATGGGGTGATGGTCCAGATGTGTTTATTACTTTGATGAATGAAATTTAATGCTAGCTTATGGAACAACTCCTCGCTATGCTTCTATGTATCCATCTGGAGGAATTTATGGCCATCCATCAGTACCTCATGTAAGTTCTAATACCTTGAGTTTTGTCATTCTTGTCTTTTCAAATATTTAAAACTTATAATTTGAAAGTATGCATCTATCTATGTGATTTTTCTTTTCAGGTAAGTCAATAATGAAGGAGATGGTCACTCCCTTTTGTTACCTAGTGTTTAGCATCTATTTTTGGCTATTTTTATTGTGGACATATGGCCTATTTTACTAACCTAATTTTCTAACATTGTGGTCTTGAATTCAACTTTAGGGTGCACACACATTCACTCAATATGGAATCCCATCAAATGGCAATCCTACATATGTCATAATGGTAATTACTAAAATTTTGTAGGCATTAATTATATGGAAAATGATCATAAGAATTTTTAGCACTCATTTGTTAATGTTTTAATCATTTAAGAAATGTTTTGAATGGAAATTTGATATCTACTTTCTGTGGATAGACTTGAGTTGCACAAAACACAGATGCAGAGCCAAATTCCTTGAGAAGTAAAGGACATAATTCAATGAAAAGGGTTAAAGGAAGTTTGGGAAAGCTCAAAATAGTTACAAGTCAAGGAGAGGGTGGAAAAGTAGCACCTGCTACTGCAAATGGTGCCTTTTACATCACTGAAAATAATAACTCTTTACAGAGTCAAAGGTAATGATCAATGAGGTTGCTTCTATTAGATCATACATTAATAGATTTACTATTTTGAATTTGAGCTCGGGCATCATGCAATGTTATTGATGTCATTGTATGCCTACTATTGTTGTGCACCATATATTGTTTTATACACTGTTTATTTCATTGAGACCATGAGCTTGGCATTTGTAATGTATTTTATGTTATTGGATCAATGTATTTTTCCCACTTATTCATTATGTTGGCATACTTATTCATTCTTTTCATTATTGTTACTGACTAGTTATTGAGTTTGTGATCTCTTTCTCGCTTGGGAATGCTTGTCAAGTAGAAATAGTAGGATATATACCATCTATCTTTCTTGAAGACTCTTTATAAAAATGGAATCAATGTCCTTTATCTTCAATCAAATAAGGGGTGAAGAAGGTTGCTTTGCATCAATTGGGTATAGAAATTGAGTGGTATACCCAAACGATGCAAAGCATCTTCTGCACCCTCAATTTCAATGAAGAGATAAATGACATTGATACCCTTTGGATAAAGAAGCTTCTAAACATAAATATGACATCCTACAATTACTACTAGATAAGCATTTCCAAGGGATCATAAATGCTCTATCCTACCACAGACATGTGTGTGTTCCTTATCATAGCCTTAACACAAGCTCAATCTCATAAGGTTATAGTGGACCCAATTGATCTAGATTGACCAATAACAACTTCCACTTTCTACATTGAAAAAGTATCATATCTCTCTCTTCAAGGGTGGGTAATTAATTACTACAATGTCATGTTGTATTCAGTTGTATGTAGCTCTAATTGTTTATTGTTAAAGTTAAAGTGAAAAATAAACTATGATGTCTCTATGAGTTATGTAGGCAAGGCCATCTATGATGAGCCCCTGAGGCATTAGGTTTGGCCCTTAGGTCTTGTAATTTTGATTTCTTTCTTGATCTTTCCACCCCTTACCAATATTTTACATAGTTTGCATCTCTTTACGAAACTAGTTTTCAATGCCTTACGAAACTAGTTTTCAATGCCTTATGTATTTTGCCCACTTATTCACAATGTTGGAATACTTATTCATTATTTTCATTGTTGTTACTTATTAGTTGTTGAGTTTGTGATCTCTTTCTCCCTTGGGAATGCTTTCCAAGTAGAATCAGTAGGATATATACCATCTATCTTTCTTGAAGAATATTTATCAAAAGGGGACCAATGTCCTTTATCTTCAATAGAATAAGGGGTGCAGAAGGTTGCTTTCCATCCATTGGGTATAGAAATTGAGTGGTACACCCAAATGATTCAAAGCATCTTTTGCACTCTCAATTTCAGTGAAGAGAGAAATGCCATTGATACCCTTTGGATAAAGAAGCTTCATAACATAAATATGACATCCTACCATTGCTACTAGGAAAGCATTTCTAAGGGATCATAGATTCTCTATCCTACCACAGACACGTGTGTGTTCCTTATCATAGCCTAAACACAAGCTTAATCTAATGAGGTTGTAGTGGACCGAATTGATCTAGATTGACCAATAACAACTTCCACTTTCTACATTGAAAAAGTACCATATCTCTCTCTTCAAGGGTGGGTTATTCATTACTACCATGTCATGTTGTATTCAGTTGTATGTAACTCTAATTATTTATTGTTAAATTTAAAGTTAAAACTGAACGATGATGTCTCTATGAGTTATGTAGGCAAGGCCATCTATGATGAGCCCCCGAGGCATTAGGTCTGGCCCTTAGGTCTTGCACTTTTGAGTTCTTCCTTGAACATACACATAAACACGACAACTATGAAACACAATATCCTTATGCATTATGCTGATGTGATTTTGCCTCATTTTTTGGACACTACTAATTATTGCTTTCTCTTTTTTCCTTGGTAATTCTTTTTAGGTAAAAACAATAGAATACCATATATCTTTCTTGAAGACTCTTTATCAAAAGGGGATCAATGTCCTCTACCTTCAATCAAATAAGGGGTGCAGAATGTTGCTCTTCATTGATTCGGTATAGAAATTGAGTGCTATACCCAAACGATGCAGAGGAACTTCTGCACCCTCTATTCCAGTGAAGAGAGAAATGCCATTGATACCCTTTGGATAAAGAGGATAGATATCACTTCTACCATCCTTTAAAAGACTGGTTTCAAAGTTAAACCTGAACTATGATGTCTCTGCAAGTTACATAGGCAAGGCCATCTATGATGAGCCCCCAAGGCATTAGGTCTGGCCCTTAGGTCTTGTACTTTTGATTTCTTCCTTGATCTTTCCACCCCTAACCAATATTTTACATATTTTGCATCTCTTTACGATACTAGTTTCAAATACCTTATGATTGATTTAGCTAAGTTATTAATGTAGCTTATCTTACGAACTTGTATGTAATAAACTATGAATTTTATATCATGCATCTAGTTGTGTATCCATATATATAGGTGCAGGAAATAGAGAGGCAAGGAGAAGTGTATGGCTTGACTATGTACATGCGTAATTGTATATGAGGATCAGTAATAGGGTGCCATGCATTGCTTAGATCCTTTGGATCTAACCCCATCTTGATCTTCCTTGCAGGTGTTGGATCATACAGGAGCATACTGGATTCAACCCTGAGTCAACACTTCAATGACATTAGGCAGTGATGCAAAATTTATTATCTGTAGTCATTGCAGCAGCATCAGGTGCCAACTTCAGCATAATATGATAACTAGACATGTCTGTATGTCTTCTACTTTTAAGTTGCGTTGTTTTCATTCTTGTTTTATTTGTTGGGTGATCCTTGCTATCCAAATTATACCAATACTTTTATAAGAGATTTTCCTTTTTTACTTCAACCTAAACAAACTTTCAGGAAAAATTCTAGCTGAACTCTTCAGCGAAAAGATGAATCCATCAAGAAAAAGTGGTATAATGCATTCAAGGAAAAGGCTCTGGAGGCTGCTAAGTATTTTGTACACCATTTTCTTGGTAATTTGAAACCATCAATGGAAACTTACAATCCTAAACAATTAGTATACCATTGATGGCTTCATAATTATTAAGTGAAAGGGATTTCTCTGATCTGAAACCCCCTTTGGTGATGATCCTATGCAGTTCCATGTAGCGCCGATGATTTATAAAACATTCTTCTTTGGTTGTTTCAAATTTTATAAACAACCAGGAGAACATTGAATTTATGCCCATTTGGGGCCTTCTAACACTATATATTCTACATAGCTGCACGTGCATTCTCGATTCAGAGTGGGAATATCTTATTTTGGAGGAGGGAGAGAAGCCAAAGACATAAATAACATACACATAAACACGATAGCTGGGAAACATAAATATAGATATCACAACAACTGAGAAACATAAATGTAGATATCATGGTCATAATTGTTTGGAGACACAACATAATTCAATGGTATACCCAGATGATGCAACGCAACCACTACTCCTCTAGTTTGAAGTCGGCACTGCACGATCCAAAAACCATAGATAAGGAATAAATTTAGAGAGTAGAGGTATATTATTTCGATTGTTATGGCCCTCCTCCGCTTTCTAAATTTTTTCCTTATCTATGGTTTTTGGATCGTGTAATTCCAACTTAGAACTAGAGGAGTAGTAGTTACATTGCATCGTCTAGGTATACCACTGAATTATGTTGTGTCTCCAAAAAATTATGACCATGATGCCTACATTTATGTTTCTTAGCTGTTGTGTTTGAGGATCCCTGATGACCTTTTATGACCCTTTACGATCCCTAAGAATACATCTTAGAGGTCTTAAAGTGTCATAAAGGGTCATAAGAGTGTCCTAGGAGGGGCCAGATGAGTTTCCACATTTACGTGGTTGGCCTTGTTAAGTAGAGAATGTTAAAATATTCTCAAAACAAAGAGAAAATCTTAAAAAACTCCAAAGTGACACTAAAAAAATACATGCGACGTCGAGTTGTCGACAATTGTCGATAGCTTGATGTCGCATGTATAGAAAATTCATCGCATGCATGTCATAATTTTGACCCTCATTATGTGATGCCTATGTGTCGTAATAGCGACAGATAAAATGTAACAACAACATGATTACCATTATAGCTGGCTCAAATTGCAACACCTAGATGCAACTTTTTTTAGACGTGTGACGAATTTGCTATACTTGTGATGTCGAGCTGTCACAAAATTACCGATGGCTCAATGTCGCATGTATAGTAAATCTGTTGCATGTCTTAAAAAATGACAGATAAGATGTGACACCTATGTGTCGTAATAGTGATGATGATATGCGACGCTAACGTGTCGTAATAGCAACACATAAGATGTGACACCTACATGTCATAATAGAGACATCAAAAATATGTAACTACAGCATGGTAACCATCATAGCCGGCTTGTATTGCGATGGTTAGTACCATCGCAATAATGACATATGGCACAACCGTCATTAATTTTGACATGAAAACTGCAACATTGTTCTTTGTCACTAGGCCGACAGGAAAGTGTCAAAAAAGAGACACATAGCCACCGAAAAGAGGCCTCAAATGTACTAGTGGCATCAATACACTATATCCTGACCTTTGGTGGAAAACATATTCATGTGGTGAAATAAGCCTGGAAAATGTTGACATACATAAGATAACCTTGGCCTTATCTGGCTCTGACTTCATGACTACTTCATGTTCTACCCTGCATACCCATCCCAACATATTGTGTGAAAAATGTCAGGTCCCCCTTTGATTTTTTTTCCTTTCTTTTTGCATTTGACTTGGTTTTCCTTTCTTCCCTTTCTTTGGGCCTTTTCCCTTGTTTGGTCTTTGTCTTTCCTTTGTGTCCTTCATTTTCTCCAGGATCCTAGCTCTGGTGCCTCATTCCCAAGCTAGTGGTTTCAAGACTCTGAGCCTTGGTGACTGTTCCTCTTTCTTTAAGGGTGGATGATCATTAGGTGTTCCATGGTCCAGACTCCGGTTGCCAGTGTGTTTCTCAAAATTACTTTTGGTAACTAGTGTGCTCTTCTAGGAATTATATAAGGCCTTTTACCTTGTCACTTTTACATTTACCACAAAATAATAACCTTCTAGCGAATTATCTTAAGAGCGAAGAAATTTGTTTTCTAAGCAAAGACATCTGAGCTAGGAGGTGTAGGAGTGTGTTCAATGATTCAGGTGGAGTGTTAAGGTGACAAAGTGAGGTCATTCACAATACCCCCATTCAAAATTTTGAGTTCCAAGTAGGATCTTGGGTTCCTTTGCTTTTTGTTTCATTTGGTTTCCTTTTGTTTCTCTGTGTGTTTTTTATTTTTCTTTGTTTTTGTTGGATTTCATTTTGTTGTGTGCCTTGTTTTTCACTTTTGTCTGTCTATTTTCCTCTCTATTGTTTAGCTTCTTTTCAGTGTATTTCTCATGTTTTTTGGGATTTTGTTCTCCTTCATCATTTAGGTTATGTTTTTCATTTAGCACAACATCATCCTTCAACCTGGTGCATCTCTTTTCCTTCCGTGGTCGTCCGACGTGAAGGTGAGAGGCCCGTCTTCTGGTTTGTAAATTTTTGTAGATTTGTGTCTCGCTCTGCAGCAAGTAAATTATATAAATTTTGGTCTATAAAGCATGGTAGCTCTTTGTAAATACTTGGTTGCATCTTATAAGTGAGAGTTTGGTTGTGTAGATGTTTCGGTGCTCTATGCATCATGGGTAGTCTCTACAAGTTGTTTTGTACATTTTGTGAGTCTTTAAAGCTCTATTTTCTATGCTAAGGAGATGTTGTGTCTCTGAGAACCTTGCCTAGTTTAGTTCATATGGATGTAGTTTCTGGGGACCATTTTTTTTCTTTGAATTCTTTATGAGGTCTAAGAACCATGTTCACCCATTAAGTAGGTTTACTATTTTGGTTGGCACAACCTTGGATATCGAGTTGATGGGCATGTCAGTTGTAGAGGCCACCTCACTAGTAGGCCATTAATTTTTCTATCTCCTCCCTCCTTTCCATCTTAATGGAAAAATTAGTTCCCAAGAATGTGAATTTAAAATTTTTCCCAAAATGACATTCATGCCACTCATGGAAGAACAAATGTCTATTAAATGTAATTACTTAGCTGAGTGGGCATACACGTGTTAAACTTCAGTAGTAGGGCCACCTATCTTATCTCTAACTATTGTTGTCTTTTCAAGTTAATGTCAAGTGTGTCAGTAAGCCTAGAATTTTTCACCTCATGTGACCCTTTTGGTCATCATTCTAGTTCTTTGATGCATAAGAAATGTTTTATGTGTTAAAATCACATACAATTCGTGAACATATGATCCGCATTAAGATGCCTTAGTGTTTTTTTCTATTTAAGGTGAAAAGTAAGATCACTCTTGAAACCTTTGAAGTCTAGAATATTTTAATGTTTATATGCTGACGGTTGTTTGATTTACAGGTACAGGTTAAAGACAGTAAGAAATGTCTTAATAATCTTAACCTCCTAGGAGCACCAAACTCCCAAATATCGTTGCAGGTACCAACAAGAAGAATAAGATAGAGCGGGAATTGGCGAAGCTCCCGCTAACCTACAAATATAATAAAGGCGGGACAATTCTAGGCTCCCCAATTGAGTATGCACTTAAAAAGATCACTGAAATACATCTTAGTGATTGGGAAGAATTATAGGGCCTAATTTAGGCAATTCATCAACTATGGCAGGCCAATGACTACATCTCAGTTAACTTAGCAGCATCTGGTATCATTCAAGAGGTTTGTTTTCCATGCTTAGTACAAGTGTCATAGCTAATTTTTCTCCTATTGAGATGTTACAATCCAAGTAGTTTGGATGTTGTGTTGGGTTCTTCCAACCCCCTTGGATACCTAGTGCCCATCGTCACTTTGGACCATGATGCAACCGCTACAGGGTGGCACATCCCATGTTTTGTAGGTGCTACTAATCTCAACAAGGCTGCTTCACTGGGGTAGTTTGAGCTAGTATCTGATCTAGCTCTGAACTATCTCAACACCAAATGGCTAAAAACTCCCTGCTAAGACTACAATAAAATGTGGATAGATATCCCCTACTCTGACTTCAAGGAGCCCATCCAAGTGGGGATCATCTTCTTGTGCAGGAGTTTTGGGGAACCCCATGCCCAACAATTATCCACGTAGATGTATTACTTTTTATATGGTATGGCCACACACAAGCCACGCTTCGATTGGGTCAGCATCATCGCCAAGCATGTAGATGTCTAGATAAGGAAGGTTGAGGTAGAACATATTCTATATGACATCCTATGTCCTCTAACCCCTTTAGAAGAAAAAATTGAGGATTCAGGGTTTAACATAGTATGGTTTCCATGGGGAGGGAACTAGTTAGGCCACTCCATGGGAATGCTTCCCCTAGACTCAGTGGGACAAGAGTTTTCCCAATTTTTGTAGATTCAGTGATGCCTTCATCTTCCACATTATAAAGGTGATCAGTGGTGACCAGGGATACAAATTATCTCTGTAGGTCATGGGCATGGTAGGTACATGGGGTGTTACTTCATCCAGTTTTCCTAGTACACCTATATTCAGGTGTCTAGATTTTTTGAGCAACCCTTCCAGTTACCCAAAAATTGTGCAGACATGATCATTTTATTGGAATTTTACAGGTATATTTTGGAGGCACATGCCTTGATCTCTGTCAACAAATTCACCACTCCAATATTCTCATTTATTTGTGGGGAATATACTTTCTCCCTCACCGTAACTTGGGAAGAAACAATTGACCTAGGTATCCTGAACTTAGCCAAATATTCTTTCAGTTGCAAGGATTATGATCCACTTGGGAAATTGGGAAGGCTAATGCCCAGGGGAGTAAACCCCCATGTTGAACACTTAGAAGATTTTTGGGCTAACTACAAAGATGACTATGTTGTCTGATACAGAAGAATGCGGAAAGGAATGATGGAATATCTTAAAATTTGGACATTGCCACGGACCTTTTTAGACATCGGGCCACAAGAGGATCTAGGTATAAAGATACAGGAATAGAGAAGATGGATCTTCCTCTGGTAGATTGGGATACGCTAGAGATTTTGAGTATTGAGGCTATCTTGCAAATAGCAATTCAATGTAGCCACACATATTTTGTGAGGGTTTTCCCAAAGAGTGTCTAGTTGGACACAAAATGTTTGGAGGCCTCAGGATCCCAGGTCATGGGGCAATCCAAAGCCCAAGGTAAGAAGAAGGTTGGCACCCCACCTCAGGTCATGGACCCCATTTTTGTCCCCCTGATGCAACATTTGGGTGAGAAATTTGAAGACTCCAAGAAATTATTGGATGTAGAAAATTCCATAGTTAATTTTGGTCTTGGAGGTACCTCGATATTTTCCTATCCCTTACCAGGAGATTCTCCTTCCCTAGAAATTTTTCTAAGTATAGCATGTCAAGTAGAGACTACAAGAACTACAAAAACCATAGATCCTGGGGTAGCACTCAAAAGAAGAAATAAGAAGAAGGTGGGATGAACTCCACAAAATATAAAATTAGACCCCAAGGTTGAAAATGTACCTAATATTGAGGAGCTCTCTTCCTCCTCCTCTAAGAAAGAGGATCGCTAGGAGAGTTGATAGAAACTCCCAAGTGTGCTTGCAGAAGCCTACAAAGACTCTAACTATTCCTAGTTTTCCCAAGACCCTTAGCTTTCTTCTAGGATCTCCCAAGTCCTTCCTTAGCTATTTTAGGACTTCTAAACAACATCTCGAAGAGATGATATCCTTTGTGCTTCACTTAGGAGTAGCTATCAACAAGTTTTAGTTCTCTCTTATACTCCTTCTTTGATGACTCCAAACACCTTTTTGGTCTCTTTCCCTTAAAAATTGTTTTCGTGGGGTATAATCCATGCTTGGAAAAATTCTTGAGCTTCATTTTATCCCATTAGGATAGGGTATCAAGACTTTCTCAAACTATTTCAAGACCTTAGTGAATTTTGTCTTTTTGGCCTATTACTCCTCCTAGCCCTAATTGACTAGTTTTTCCCACTTCATTCAAAATAATCCCAAAAAAACCCAATAAAAAAGTTGAAATGGTGATACCCTTTTCCAAGACATTATATATTTTGTAGGTCTTAGGGTTATAAGGTCTATGTACAATGGATTCTTAGAATTAAGGGCAAATAGGGCTAATTGGGCTATTCTGATTTAGTTTGGTCATTGCTACTTGGAAATGTATCCTAATGAATTGAGAAAGGCATGCTCTTCCTAGGAGTTGTCTCTATAACCTCATTTCATACAAAATTATTCTTGGTTTCATTCTTCCAATCATACTCCTGCATTCAAACATCATTAGTTTAGTGACAAACACCTAACCGGATACATTGGACTCGCCTAGGGCTTTCCATTAAAATTGGTTAAATTGTTCCTTTGAGATCTTCCCTCCATATGTACACTATAAAATGTCTCCCCTACCATATCCCTCATTGATGTGATGAAATTCACTTTGGAGATCTATGGGGGAGCCACTTTACACTAAACTACTCTATCAACACCAAAAAACTACTAAACAAGAAATGAATTTACAAACTAATAGAATGAACACATAAACCTTCAAAAAAATATATATATTGTAAATAAACTAACTATAATAATCCAACATAATATTGAGTGGTTAAATCCATTCAAGAACATTAAGTAACAAAATCAAGCAACTGTGAACAAAAACTGTGAGCAGAGCAACTTCTTTAATATTCAAAATATTCTCCACATTAGCCAACCTCGGTAAATGGGCCTCCTCATGGAATTTTATGTTTTTCCCATTTTTTAGGTGGTTAAAATAACCACCCATCCTCAAACATTTAAGGGAATCAAATCTTTCCAATGTTGTCAATAAACTTTGCAAAGTTGTAAATGTTGTCATGACAACATTTTGACAATGTTTACATTTCTGCCTAAATCATAAAATAATGACCTCTAACCTATAATAAATAATTTAGAAACATCATAGAGACAATTTTAGGCACAATTCCAAGCCTTCCTAAGACTTGAAGGCTTTTATACTCAAATTCCCACTTTTTAGGCTTCCTAAAATACTAAACACTAGGAAAGCAAAATCAACTAGAGTGGATTGATCCTAGTCAAATCCACCTAGGTACAAACTCACAAAACCTTCTAAGGTCTAATAAAATACTCCTGACTTGGCTAGGGTTAGTACAAGCTACAACCAAAAAATAAAATAGGAGTTGGCCTAGGTCCTCCTGCACCATTCTCCCAAAAAAAAAAGATTTCAATCCACCCTTGGATTGAGCAAGTTGCAGTCAATTTCCAACTTCTTAAACTCTATCTCATTGATACAAGTGGCCTCCACATCTCCTTGGCCATGCCACTTTATCATATTATCATGGTAAGTCCTCTGTCTAGTCTTTTTGTAGACCATTAAATCAAGCACCTTCTCTGCTTTCTTGGATGGTGTAGGGCTTAATTTTAGGTCCTCCACTTCCTGTATCACTTCAGTAAGACTTTGATATGGATCTGGAGTATGCCCCCTATAAAGGACCATATCTGAAACATTGAAGACCAGATACAAACCAATATCATTAGGGAGTTCAACTTTGTAAGCATTGTTTCCATATTTGGCTAGAATAGTACATGGCCCTAATCTCCCCATTTGTAACTTGTTTGGCACTCCATTCTGTAACCTTTCCTTGTTCAAATGGACCATTACAAGATCCCCCACTTGGAATTGGACTTCCTTCTTCCTTTCATCTACCTTCTTCTTAATATTTGCAGTGTTCTATTTTGAAGTCTTTCTCATTGATTCATGTGCCTCTTTCAAGGCATGTGCAAAGTCTTCTACATAGCCACTCCCTTTGGCTCCATCCTCTAACTCTATGAGTTCAAATATCCCTCTAGGATGTAGTCCATAGACAACTTAAAATGGACTCCTTCCAGTGGTCATATTGATTGTGGAATTGTAAGAATATTCTTCCTTTCCCAATAGTTAGTCCCAAGCCTTACCATACTCCTTAGTTGCACACCTCAATAGGTTCCCTATAATTTTATTACCTCATCTTGATCATTTATCTGAAGGTGATGTATAGACCCAAAGGATAGATTGGTTCCCAATTTTTTCCATAGTGTCTTCCAAATTTGACTCATGAATTTTGTGTCTCTGTCTAAAATTGTGCTGAAGTGTAACCCATGGATTCTCACCACCTACTGGAAGAAAAGATGTGCAAGGTGGAAAGCATCATGTACAGTCTAACAAGGGAAAAAAATGTGCCATTTTGATGAATCTATCTACTATGACATATAAATTATCAAATCCTTGTTTTGTCATTGGCAATCCTACAAAAAATTATATGCTCAAGAATTTGCAAGGACAACTTAGAATGGGGAGGGGTTGATAAAGGCATACATTGGAGGATGTTACCTTGGATTTTTGACACACGACACAAAAATCCACATACATTTTGATATATAGACTCGTTGTTGGCAAAAAATAAAACTCTGCAATAACTCTTGGGTCTTATTGACTCTGAAGTGACCACTAAGTTCCCCATGATGCTTCTCTTGAATCAGATTATCACTAATTGATCCCCTCGGGACACATAATTGACTTCCCTTAAACAAAAAAATCACTCTACATTGTATAATTGGAAAAATCTCCATAGAAATTATTCTTATGTTCTTTACATACCTTGTATATCTATACAAATACTTCATCCTCTACATACAGCTCCCTAAAAATCTCAATGCCCATGCTCTGCAATTGCAATTCTTGTACTGATAGAAGTTTCCTAATAAGTGCATCAACTAATTTGTTTTTCAATCCCTTCATATTCTTGATGTTGAAGGTGTAAGTCTGCAAGTATTTTGGATCCATTTCATGTGTTTTTCACTGAGCTTGTCTTGGGAGTTTAGAAAACTAAGTGCTTGGTTGTCTGAATACACCACAAATTCGTTAAAATGTAGATAATGCCTCAATTTCCTTATTTCTTGGAATAGAGAATACATCTCTAAGTAATAGGAATAATACTTCCTCTTTGCATCACTGAGCTTCTCACTATGAAAATCCAGTGGCCTTCCTTCTTGGATTAAGACAGCCCCTATAGAAACATTACTTGCATCACACTAAACTCTGAAGAGTCTCTCTAAACTTGGTAGTGTTAAGATAGGTTGAATGGAAATCTTGTTCTTCAAAAACTCAAATCCTTGGTTAGCTTTCTCATTCCATACAAATTTTATCTTCATCCCACCTTTTATGGTATCTAACATAGGATCATAGATTGCACTAAATTTCTTGATAAATTTCCTATAGTATTGAGCTAAGCCATGAAAGTTTCTCACTTGTGTTGTAGTTTGGCTGGTAGGTCAGTTGTTGATGACTTCTACATTTCTTGGATCCATCTTAAGGTTTCCTTGAGACAAAAAAAAAAAAAACCAAGATACACTAGCTCTTGCTTTAATAACTCACACTTATCCAGATTGATCATTATCTTTTCTTCATGTAGTCTCTTAAACACAATTTGCAGATGTCTTAAATGCTCTCATTTAGTCCTACTAAAGATTAGGATATCATCCAAATACACTACAAAAAACTTACCAATGTAGTCTTTAAGAACTTTGTTCATAAGCTTCATGAATGTGGATGGGGCATTTGATAGCGCAAATGGAATTACAATCCATTCATATAGACCTTGTTTGGTGTTTAAAGTAGTCTTCCATTCATCTCCTTCCTTGGCCTTAATTTGATGATAACCACTCTTTAGGTCAATCTTAGTAAAGTAATTTTCTCCTCCTAAATAATTCATTAGGTCTTCTATCCTAGGGATAGGGAATCTATACCTAATGGTAATTATTTTAATGGCTCTATAATCAGTGCATAGCCTCCAAGTTTCTCCCTTTTAGGGTGCTAGGATAGTGGGAACAACACATGAGCTTATACTCTTTCTAATCAGGCCTTGGTTTAGAAGATCTTGTATTTTCTTGGCAATTTCCTCATTTTTTTGAGGGGTCATCTTATAAGAAGCTTTATTAGGTAGGGTAACTCCTAGGATAAATTCAATTTGGTGGCTAATAGCTCTCTTAGGGGGTAGGCTATCTGGTTTACCATCACTTACAATATCCTTGTATTCCTTTAACAACCCTTTCACTTCTATAGGAATCTTTATCTTCTTTATTGTCTTCTCTGGATCTTCTTCCTTTGGTTTCAAAACCAAATCATATCCTACTCCCACTCCTTCTTCAAGAGCTTCTAGGAACTCCTTTTAACCCACTAATAGAACATTAGGGCATGTTGGCTTCACTTCTTCTACTTCCAAAAGTGACTGTATTTTGAAAATCACACCTTATTTCTTGAAAGAGTATGCATTCTTGGCTCCATCATGCATGGATTGTGTGTCAAACTTCCATGTCCTTCCTAGTAAAAGGTGACATGCCTCCATAGGTAATGTTACATATTACTTTATCTTTGTACCTTGTAATAGAGAAATCCAACCATGCTTGTTCATTCACAAGGACATGTTTTCCTTTGTTCAACCAAGTAACCTTGTATGGATTACTATGTGGAATCCTCTTCATTTTTAGTTTTCTAACTACCTCAAATAACACAATATTATCAGTATCCCCTGAGTTTATCATGATCTTATATACTTTACCCATGATTTTTCATTTCACTTTAAATAAAAATCTTCTCTGGCCGTGTTCTTCTTTCACTAATTCTTTAATCGGTGTTCTCCTTATCGTCGGATTTTCTCCCTCTTCTAATTCTAGGGGTACTTCATGGTATTTTTTACCACCACTAGATTCTTCTTGAACAAAATTGACTCTCTTATCACTACCTTAAGAAGTAGAGCCTTTCTCTAGATACCTATAGGTAGGATGTCCCATTTGGTTGCAATGATAGCATTTCATGGTTGAAAATTAAGAACCTCTTCCTTGGGTATTTCTTCTTCCTCTCCAATTCCTATTAGAGCCTCTTCCTCTATTGAAGCCTCCTATGTTTGAGATTCCCACTTTTTATTCAGTCAGCTTTGTCTTTCCTTGAGTCTTTGCTTCTGAACTTCTACCACCATATCCACTTCTTTCGCCTCTCCCATCTCTTCCTCTTCCTCTACCTCTAGTATTTCTTGTGTCTTGTTTCTTCTTTAAATTTTCTTCCACCCTAACTATAATTTGGTGGCATCTTTGAACTGTGATAGGAGTCAATAGACTCAATTCATCTTAAATAATCCATCTTAGACCATTGAGTTATCTAGCCACCTTCACACTTTCATCTTCTACAACTCTTGATCTCATAAACAGCCTCTAAAAATCCTTCGTGTAAGAGTTGACATCCAATTTATTTTGTCTTAAACTTTCCCTTTTCTTATGCAACTTAGTTTCATAATATTCTGGCACATATGCCTCTCTAGTTTTGGCTACCATAGCTTTCCAAGTGGCTATGGGTTTCTTTCCTTCTTTCTCCCTCTCATCTTGGATGAATTTCCACCAAGTGAGTGTGGACCCTCTAAGTCTTACCTTTGTCACTTTTACATTTTGGGCTTCTGTTATCCCATCACACTCAAAGTGGTTTTAAAGTCCTTCGATCCAATCTAGGACTACCTCTAGTTCCATTTTCCCACTAAAGATTGGGATTCCTTCTAATTCATTTCCACTTAAGGCTTTAAGGATTTCAAAAAGGATTCTTCAATAAGGATAGGGTCTAGTTCAGGGACCTCATAATCTATGGCTATCTCTTTACCCTTTCCTTCAACTTTATCCTTGAATTCATCATTCTTCTCTTCCACTTGGTCCAATTTATGCTCAAATTGGGCCAATCTATCTCTCATCAACTTATTCTCTTCTTATTTCTCATCCACTTTCTTTCCAAGTTCTGAATTTTTTACCATTGCGGACTTTCCTACTGACTCTTCTGGTTAAAACATTCACCAAAATCCACATCTTATTGGCTTTGATACCAATCTCATAGAAACTCCCAAGTGTTCTTGCACCAGCCTACTAGGACTCTAATTGTTCCTAGTTTTCAGGCTCTTAGCTTTCTTATAGGATCTCCCAAGTCCTTCCTTAGCTATTATAGGACTTATATAACACCTCTCTAAGAGATGATATCCTTTGGGCTTCACTTAGGGGTAGCTATCAACAAGTTTCACTTCTCTCCTATACTCCTTCGATGACTCTATTGGAAATAATGGGAAGTGTGTACTGAGAGGGGAGGGGTGAATTAGTACCTCTAAATTTTTTATCTCTTTTAACCTTTATCCATTGTGTAATCAATTGTATAAGTAACCATTTGTTCTATACTATCTTTATGTAAGATATATCAATTCATCAACTTAATCAAACATGTAAACATTCATAGAAACATTCATGAAAGTAATTGACTCATAAAACAAGATATGGTAACGCAAAAAAACCTTGTTAGAAGCTAAAAACTATGGTGGCGATGACACCCACAAAAACTTCACTATCTGCAGAATGGAAGGGGCCGGTTAAGGCTTACAATTTTATCACTTATGATTATCTACCCTGTTAGGAGTATTATGTGGAGACTTGTTAAGGTCTACTCTGTTAAGAGAATTAGCAGCATTTTTTAGTGTGCACTAGGTTCATATATTTACAATAGGATTGTTCAGTCCACCTTTCTTGAAAGGATTTCTTCTATTTGTTACACTTGTTAGAATGTAGACAAAAATACTCATTGACCATAGTGTATGCAATCTAACAATTGCTGATTATGGATCCATTACAAATAATATGTATAAATGTATCACCTAATGTGATTAATTAATACCTCTGCTTCTCAGTGTTATGCCTTGCATCCCTGCCCCTACATTTTGTGTGCAAAATGTTGGGTCCCCCTTTTTTGTTTTCTTCTTTCAGCTCTTGCCTTGTCTTTTCTTTGTTTCCTTTGTTTTCCTTCTCCAGGTTTTTTCTTCCCCATGGTTTTTGCCTTATTTTTTTGGTCTCTCATGACTCTGGGACCCAGTTCTAGAGTTGGCTGTCCTTTGTCAAGAGCCGTATTCTAGACCTTGGGATTCTTCACCATGATGTCTTCTTCCCTTAAGGTGGCATCGTCATATGGAATCCCCAGGCCCGGAGTCTGGAGGTCTATCTATCCAGAGTTGACAGAAGGAAAGGTGACTTTCTTTTTACCATGGGTATAAATAGAAGTTACTAGTCATTTTCACATTTACCGTGATTAAACACTAGAGCAATCAGAGCGATTTCAGAGTGATTTGCAGTGATTTAGCGATAATCTAGTGCTAACTATTCCGAGCATTTCTGAGCAATTGTGAGTGGTTTTGTGGTGGTGAATTGTGATCATTTGGTAGTTGAGCTGTTGTAGAACACTCACAGTGGTTTCCTTTCCTTGCCCTTCTCCATTTTTATGTTGGTCCCTCCTCCCACTTGGCTTTCCTTCTTTCTAGTTTTGTTTGGTTTTGCTTTGTTTTGTTGTGTTGTGCCTTGTGTTTCTTTCTGGTTCACTTCCCGTTGGTGGGTCAGCTCTGCCAGAGTGTTGTCCGCCCTTTGTGCATCTATAGCATAGTTTGTAGATGATGTAAAATTTGTTAATATTCTGTACATTCTTTGTTTTTTTAAATACCTACTCTGCGCCTATGTATATATGTAAATTTAGTGTATATTTGTTGTGTATCCATTTGGTTTGCCTGTGTATACTCTTCGACTCTAGTGGGTGGTCTGTGTATATCTATCTAGTAGGCTATTGAGCTCATCGTACTACGTCTATTTCTGGTTTCTTATCCATGAGCTTGCTCTGTGTAGAATACCACCTGGTTGAAACTCAGCTCTCAATCGATTTCAAATAGGCAATTTTCTCTCTCCTCCATAAAATAGCCTAACCTTATATTTATGTCCCATGTGTACATTTAAATTTGTCCAAGTGTCCTTCACTTTTTGCGCATTTGGACAGTTGGCTCCACCACTGTAGCCATAGCTCCCATTTTTTGCTCGCCTACGTAGCGCCCACGTGGGTCTGACGGCTCGCTTTTATGCACCTTTTCGAATGGTTACTTCCTCGGGCTCTAGGTTTCTTGCCATCACCCACCCTATGTCCTTTTACTAAGTGTGATAAAATCCCCAGACCCAGATGATCAATTAAATTCTAAGTTCGCAATATATGTGTATGATTTTTGGAGTTTTTTAGCAAAACTAATTTTTGAGGAGAAGCAAGCGCTACGATGGTAAAGTCTCTGGACCCTAAAATATTTATTTATCTATGCATTCTGATGGTCACCTTGCCTTGCATCTTTTTGGAGCAACAAAACTCTCAAAGATGTCTGAAGCTTCCGCATCCTCACCACCTGAAAGTCTGGAACTACCTTCTACGATAGATACCAAAGCAGCAGTTAGATCCATAATGGAGAAGGCCCTAGAGAAACTGCCTATGAGCCTAAAATATGTAAAAGATGGCATTATCATGAGCTCCAAGATTGAGTCCAAAGTCTAGCTGATTATCGACACCAGCATCAGGACATGGCCCAAAATGCAGGCCTTGGTAAAAATAATGTACATCCAACGACAGGCCAGGGACCCATTGGCCATCAAAATTGGAAACTCTAGGATTCTCAAAGTGGCTTGTTTCCCGCACTCTGTGCAGTCACCAGAGCTTATCCTCACACTAGTAGCACACTACAACATGTCTGTCTAGGTTGTTATGCTCGCAACCCTGAAGCCAATAGGATACCCTACTCCCATGGTGTCCTTTGATCCTGATACCTTTCAAAGGGGCTTGGGGATTCCCCAATTTGACAAGCCAGCTATGGTCACCCGATCAAATGCCTTGGCACAATTCACATAGCTAGAGGAGGTGGCCTATATTTACATGAACAATAATTGGCTCAAGGTCCCAAAGAGGGACCCCAAGAGGATGAAGCTGGAAATCCCCAGGTCTAAATTCAAAGAGAGCATCCAGATGGGGATGATAGCATTATGCCAAGTCTTTAGGCAATAGCATGCCCAAGAATTCTCTGCGTGGATGTATTAATTCTTGCTTGGTATAAGCATAGAAGGGGAGTTTTTTGACTGGGCTACCATAATCTCCAACCATGTTGAATCCCAGTTCCTCCAACTAGCCAAGAAGAAGAAGTTTTATATGACTTCTTATGTTCTTTGGGCCCTGGCACAACATTGGCCCCACACCAATGGATTAATTATAGAGGGCATGCTCAGCATCGGCCCAGGATAGAAGGCCCCTTGGGACCACTTCCCACAGATACAATGGGAGGTCAGCTTCCCTAGTTTTTGTTGGGTAAAGGATGCCTTCATTTACTACCACCTACTCATGCCCACCTAGGACACAGGATACCACCTATCCATAGAGGTGATGAATTTAGTCCAGAGTTATGGACATTATTACATGTAGTTTCAACAACACACTTACATTAGGGTGACTGGCTTCTCCAGAAAACCCTACTTGTTGCCCAAACACTCCGGGGACAAGATAATTCTCTTGGGATATTGCAAGTAGATAATGGAGCTGCATGCACTCTTTGCCTTGAAGAAGGTAACTAATATTCCATTCCAAATCACTTGTGGGAATTATTCATGTAGTTTGGCCACCGCAAAAGAGGCAAATAATGAGCTTAAATTCTATAACCTAGAAGAATTTTACCTGGTGCGGAAACATTTTTATCTGCATGACAAGATTGCAACGGCACTTCCTCAGGCACTGGAGCCCCATCAGTATCATATGGAAGACTTCTTGGATATTGCTAGGACGATGTGGAGGTCCAAGGATGGCATTATGTCAGGATGACTGTAGGAATGATGGAAACATTGAAGCTCCAAAGATTCCTGGAGGACTTCTCAGACACTGGCTTCACGGAGGATCCCCAGTATAGAGAAAAGGGGATCGACAAATTGGCCCTTCCACCAGTGAATTGGGATGCCCAGGAAGGGCCCATAATTGAGGAGTTCACTCATAATGTAGTTGAACATAGCCACCTCTACTTCAATAAGGTGTGCCCCGGGAGTGTCTGTCGGGTGGCCTAGCCGATACCAAAGTTGACTTTGGGGGTCAGGACTTCTCCGTAGGGAGTAGTTAAAGAAAAAGGGGTAGACACAACTCCCACTGTGCAAGAAGTCCCCATTAAAGAAAAAATAAGGCAATCAGTGGCAGCCTCCCAACAAATGAGGGAGACATTAATCATGTGATTAGCAACCCTGGTGTCAATGGCTAGACCAATTCATCCTCCCTCCTCCCCTTAACTAACAGCCTTGATGGTTAAGGCAACGGGGATGGACCCAGAGGAACAAGAAGCAATAAGGGATGCAGGGCCACCCTTAGTTAATAAGAGAAAGAAGAGGCTTGCCCAAAATCCCAAGACAAAGCTGGATCTAGGGATGGCCCAGACCCCACAAGTTGAGATCCTTTATTCTAACTCCCCAAAGATAGAAAGGGAACCGGAGCCCGCCGATGTCCTATCCAATCCTCCTCCATAGGATGAGTTTGATGATGTTTTTGCAACCGACGAGTTCAGTAATTTACAGGGGGACATTGAGCAAATGGAGGCTAAAATCCCAGCACAAGAGGAAGCTGAGGAACAAGAACTTGCATAGGAGTAGGAGGAAAATATGGAAGAAGAGAAGGAAATAGAGTAGGAGATTGCCTCCAAAGTTTAGGAGATACAAGATACGAGGGTGGACCAGCAAAGGTAGAGTGAACAGACGGCATCCGCTGAGGGAACCAGACCTACGGGAGAAACCATAACCTCAATAGCTGTATATTACAAGCACCACTCCCTAGAGTGATCTTTGGGCAGGTAATAACCATGACTCAAACATTAAATCTTGGCCTAATACCTCCCCCATTGCCAAAAGATATACCAATAGAAGAAGAAATCCCAGTGACAGAGGCCGAAGAACAAAGAGAACAACAAAAGGAGGAAACCCCCGAGATAGCCAATGAAGGTCCAAATGAAACTAAAGATATAGAGGACAAGGGAGAATAAATAAACATTTCCAGGGAAAATTTTGTCAATGAAGCTCAAGATGAAGAGAAAGGGGTGGGTGAAACTTACACCACTGAAGAGGAACAACAACATGACACAAGGGAAGAACTGAAAGAATAGACTTTGGAAAATAAGCCACCCCTGCCGCATTAGTGGTTGGTGGAAAGCAAGAAAAGAAAAGCTCCATCCACCCCAAGAGCTCACCTCTCCCTAGCCAAAATGATGGCTCAGGTCTAGGGCCCTCCAAAGGCCAAGAAAGCTCGGACGGTTCATACTCTTCAAACCAGGCTGGGAGGAGAAATAGTTGCCATTGTTGCAACACCTCCCCCAAATGATGATGAGGTAGCCATTGAGGCTAGTGATTATGATATCACAGAGATATCACTGGGAAAAAGAGGAAAATAGGGCAAAGTGAACCTATTAAAGGAGGCGACCATAGCCGTGGAGGCCTGATATGAGAAGGAGGCCCAAAGGCTCAAAGTGGAAAAGGAAAAGACAACAAACCTGATGGGACTACTTACGGAGCTAGCCCAACCTATTAGTGTCATTCCTCCAGAGGCCTCCACATCTGACACACCATTACCACAGAGTGACATAGACTCCCCGCGAGCAATGAAGAAGAAGGCCCAAGCGGTCAATGAGTGGGTTTCTCTGTAGGTAGGAGACACACGACGCTTCCTAGTACCCACCCTCCTAGATTTATATGCGGCTCGACACATTCTGCATCATGCGGAGACTGTCCTTAACATATGGGAGGGTGATATGGAAAACTACGAGGCATGGAAGGTAGAACTTGGAGAACTCCTCAGTCTTGGGGAGGAAATGGTTTCTGAGTCTGGGATTGAGGGAGAAGAATCATTCAATTTTGTGAGGACCCAACACTCCAGACTTGACCTCACATTGGATTCTTCAAATATATACAAGGCATTTGTCACAAAGGTCTCTGGGGCTGACCCATTCAGCACTCACACATGCACTCTAAAGGAGTACATTTTGGGTAAGTTCGATGAATTGATGGAGTCTAGATATCAATCCCTGGAGGGAGTGGATAGGACTCAAATGGCGAGATTAACTCACATGATCCTTAGTGGCCATGATGCAGCAAAAATGGCCGATGAATTCAAGAATAATGTTCCGAAGCTAGGAGAACATATTGAGGTGGCTAAGTACTGGTGGTCCGGCCTTAGAGAGATTGATGAGGATGGAATCTCCTACCTCCTCCAAACCTTCAATGACAACAAGAAACAATAAAGTTTCTCTAGGGGCCGAAGAAAACCCAAACATTTTGTATCCTTTATTCTTTCAAAACATAAGTTCCCAGATCCCAGAGTCCCGAATCCTAAATTTTGTATTCTTTAGAGTGATCCATGTCCTAGTCCCTAAGGTCAATCAGTCACTTTCAAAAGTGGTTAATAAAGACTGTCAAAGGGTAGTTGGCTACATCGAGCAACTTTAGATCAACAGTTGGTTTTCTAACAGATGGTCTTCTCGAGGCGCTGCTTTAAATACACACCTGGCACATTGGAGAAAGGGCTCCACATTTCCCATTTATGAGGCATGTAGCCTTGATTCCCCAAAGATCAGATTGCTTCCTTCTCTTTCCTAGCTCTCTTCTCAAGGCTGATTCTTTCACTCAACCTTCTTGTCTCATTCTTATAAAATGTCAGGCCTATTCTATCTCAAGGTCTTTTGTAGGGTGGCATAGGTAGTATCGGCCCCCAGATAATATATTCTATTGTACAGTGTAATGAAAAATAGGGTTAGGGTTAGGGTTAGATGAAAATGTGTATAAATAGTAAGTCCACCCCTTTTCCAAGGGTCAAAAAAATTGATGATTTTACAATCCATAGCAATAGAGAAGTAGTATTTTCATTTCAGTTGCAGAGCTCAATGCTCCATGGTCTTTAAGCTTTTGGTAGTTAGATGCTCCCTTGGAGCTGCCATTGTACCATGCACTAGTGCTTGCTGGAAGAAATATTAATGAAGAAGAGATGGTTTTTACAATGATGTTGTTGGCACCTACTCTTCCAAGTTAATGGTATTTTATGTTTAAATGTTCTTCATGTCTTCTACTCTGATATTTTAAGTAGATTAACGACCTCTTTTCCATTGCTACTGATGAAATATGAACTGATGGTTGTGTATTTCTTTAGTATTTAGTGTAGTATATTAGAGCATTATTGATGTATTGAATATTTTAAATGTACCTATAGGTAGATGAAATACTTCTAACCCTACAGGATCTTTTTCAATTTATTTTCTAAGTTTGGAATGCTTGGAGAAACCCCACCTTCCTGAATCCTTGAAGAGAATGAGTTGAAGAAACTAGCTATCGCCCTCAAAAATAGTCACATCCCCCAACCGAGCCCTGCACTATCATGACCTGACACCCAAGTTCTTGGAGGCTCGAGGAATTCCATATCCCTGGAAAACCTTTGTAGGCAGAGTTGGCCTGTACCGTGGTACCCAGTGACAACTTATGACTTTTGGTGGACCCAATCACCAAAGTCCCGTCAACAAAAACTGGCACTAGAAGGAGGGCATGAAATCATCCCCCTCTCAAGATTCTAATTTTACACCTCCTAAGGGTTCCCTGAGTTATATTTTTAGGAGTCAAGCCTTCAGTGGGATTGGGTCTTTCTCCCCAGCGAGATTTGAGAGAATCCTTAGGTCAGCCCCAAACCTCGGAAGGTTTGTTGAACTCGAGCCTCCTGCTTGAAAGAAGTGGACCTTAAAAACCACACCACCCACTATTTTCTAAGGATCTAGTACACCTCAGAATATCCAAACATCTCAGATGATCCTATTAACCCATGCTCAAACTACTCAAAATCCAGTTCCCCCAATGGCTACATATTTCTTTAACACCAGGTCCCCAATGGGAACTTTTTTGGGTGCAATCAATGACTTGCCCTCGCACCTAGAGAATACTTTCCCATGATATGAGCACTTAGGCTCACAAACCACAAAATAGCACTTACAGGCATACAAGGATGTCATGAATCGACACCAGATGCAACATGAATATGTTGTGACCTAGATGTTTCCCCTGTCCTTGGGGTAGGGTGAGTTAAACTGGTACCTTAACCTTCTTGCCAACTCCATCAATAGTTGGGAGGATATGGAGGATGCCTTTCTAGCTGCCTTTCATGTATACATGGACCCAGCTTGGTCCCATAGCCAGTTCATCTCCATTAGGAAGGAACTCAATGAACCTCTTGCAGTATTCAACCATCGGTTTTAGCGTGCCTTGAAGCGGTGCAAAGGCCCTTTTATTCCATCCCCGAAAGTAACTATACAAACTTATCTTAATGTGATGGACCCCTTCATTGCCACTCTCCTTTGGAGAACAACCACCATGGGCGACCGGGATACTTTGGCAAAGGTTTACTTCCTAGCCTTAGAATTATCCCGCGGCCTCAATAAATCTTCGGGTAGGATTGGGCAGAACACACCCTTCAACATGATCCCTAGTGGGATAGCGTACACTGGAGGATATAACCCCAATCTAGCAATAGGTTCCCCCGTGATGGAAATGAATCCCCCACCACCACTGATAGACTAGCAGGCCTGATAAATTTATCCCTCACAGACTCATTTAATACTGGGTCTAGAAGCCTTCCATTGGAATCAACCACAATAGGAACAACAACCTCAGACACAACTACCTAGAGTACCCTTCTTTTAGTCATCCATAGCTGGAGGATTTCCACTCTCAACTCCGGTGAATATTGCTACCTTCCAAGGAAACTAACAACAACAACCATCACACTATGATGTAAACACTCAGTTGACCGCCAAGGTTGAGTCCCTCTGGAAAATTTTGTCTACCCTAACTATGGACATGGGTCAACTGAAGGTAGGGTCCTATGCATCCCTGAACTCTAATTCCCAGAGAGGGAACATCTTCTCCGGCCAATGAAACAACAACATCAGGGGAAGAAACTTCAACAACGGGCCCCAGCACAATCAACAACAATGGAACAATAATGCAAATACTGGAGGTCCACCTCCCAATCAAAACACCAATCAAGGTGGTACTGGACCATCACATTTCACATGAGTTGCAGACTTCCAGCCCATGACTAATTGGTGTAGATTGCATAACACAAGCTCACACAATAAGGTAAATTGTGCCACACTAGAGAAGGTCATCATGATCTTCCAGCTAGATAGACAACAATCACATGATCCCACTCCCCCAGAACCTCCTGTGCAAGAGTCAACTCATAGTGCCTTCACCTGTGAGACCATCTTCTTCAGAACTTCCAGGGAAGATGGAGAAGAATCTGAATTGCAAGGATTCTTTGATGAATCGATCCTTCCCTTTGAGGCTAATTCCTTCACCAACCTATGGACTCCATACAATACCTAGAGTTAGGCTGGTAAAGGACAAACTTACACACCTACACCCCCCACCAGGGACATTCCTCCCTGGGATAACACAACTAATCAGCCCGCTCCTCTAAAAGGTTCTAGCTCTAACCAAGAAAAATACCTGGTTGAGGGGAGTCACCATTTCCTGGGGGGGGAGATTCAACATTACAAAGGCATTAGAGCAGACCACCACCTCCATGACCATGATGGAGGTTTTGCTAAACTATCCTGAGCAGAAGAAGTCTCTTCTGAAGCTCTTGGGAAACCCAGAAGTTATCAGTTGCCTGCCAAAGGCTGTCTCTTTTGAGGATGCCAACGTGACTATCTTTCAGGGTAACAATGAAGATCCTCCCCTCCTACTAGGCTTGAATATCCAAGGTAAAAACATACATAATTTCTTAGTAGACTCTGGATCTTCGGGAAACATCATGCCCTTGTCCATATGCCTGAAGCTTGGATTCCATCCCACCCCATCTAATGGTGCAATGATTCAATTAGACAAAATCACTGTAAAAATGGTGGGAGAGCTGAAGAATGTCTAGGTACAGCTTATCTAGGACCCCAGAATAGCTAGCATAATCGACGTCCAAGTGGTGGACATCCCAGAGACTTATGGGATGTTATTAAGTTAGAATTGGTCTAAGTCTTTAAACAGATACTTCTCGACCAACTTCTCCCACTTATGGCTCCCCTGGGAAGGAGAATCAAACAAGAGCTGGGTTGAAAGTGAGCCTCAGATGAAGTAGGCCCTTACCTAAGTTAGAAGGGTTAGTGATTTCTTCTTCTCTGAGACTTCCCCCAGGGTGTACTGACCCTTTGAAATCTTAACATTCAATTTCACCCCCGGGGAGGATTCCATAGTTATGCAGAGAACCCAGGACCTAGAAGAAAAGTTGAGGGTTGAGGTTGACTCTCAAGGTGCTATAGCGACCCCCACTACAATCTTGTCTGGTACTTGGTGCCAAGTACACTATCAGAAACATTCAGAACAAGAGTGTGAACTCTACCTTTCTGTCACTACCCGACACATTGACACCTTCTAGAATAAAGAGCACATAACTGATTCCCTGGGGCCCAATATCCTGACCAAAAACACTTCTTCAGTGTCACCTCCCCGAGGATCCCAAATTAAGACTTCTCCGAAGGTAAAACTCACCCATGCGCCAACAGGTTAGGAGGAAACTCCTCCCAAGTCTCCCAAGAATAATCCAAAGGCTAC
Organism: Thuja plicata; assembly: GCA_018584345.1. Classification (NCBI taxonomy): domain Eukaryota; kingdom Viridiplantae; phylum Streptophyta; class Pinopsida; order Cupressales; family Cupressaceae; genus Thuja; species Thuja plicata. Next base: position 4,099,451 of record MU223575.1, on the reverse strand, counting down.
TCCCACTCCCCAATCCTAGACTGCAAATGACGATCTATGGACTGTTAAGTTCAATGGGTCCCGGTCCAAACAAGTTTGTGGGGCTGGAGTAGAATTGATCAACCCATGAGGGAGATCCTTCCTTGCATCCTACAGACTATAGTTCAACTGCACAAACAATATTATGGAGTACGAGGCTTTGGTCCTTAGACTCCTGTTTGCATTAAGGAAAGGGATCACTCACCTCTGGGCCCTGGGTGATTCAGATTTGGTTGTCAAATAGGTCCGGAGTCAATATACATGTCATGACAAAAGGCTGGCCACATACCATAATCAGGCTTGAATCCTTATTGAAGATTTTGATACCTTTGGCATTGATCTCATTCCTCGATGACAGAATTATGTTCTGGATGCCCTTGCCATCTCTATTGGCACACTTGAGCCCATGGCTAGCTCGCGACTCTAGAGATTTTTAGTTGAGATGGTCCCCACCCCATCCATTCTAGATAATGTCACCCACTTTCATGTTTTTGAGGATGACTAGCATATCCTAGCCTTCATGGCCAATGTTGGTGTCTTCAAGGATCAGATAGTGGAAGAATGAGACCATGATGATACTGGACAGGGTGACAAAGATGATGGGATCATCGACCTACCTACTAAAACCATCCCAAAGGGGATGGTCACACTTGAATGAATCTTTGACTCAGACCCTCGGGGCTAGGAAAAGATGTCATCTTCCTCTGAGGGAGGAAAGTTTGAAAAAGTAAACATCGGCCAGCCCAGTGAAGAAAAGATGATACACATTGGCACCTCCTACTCCCCTAAGGAGAAGGAGAAGATTCTTGCAGTCCTTCAACAATACATAGATGTAATTGCAAGGGGATATGAGGATTTGAAAACATATGACACATCCATTATGACTCATACTATTCCCTTGAAATGTGATGCTAAGCCTTTTTGGCAGAAGCAACAACCGGTCAACCCACTGATCGAGCCTTTAATTCACCAAGATGTTGAAAAATTGCTATCAGCCTGAATAATCTTTCCAATCTGGCACACCACATGGGTTGCCAATATGGTCCCTGTGAGAAAGAAGAGCGGTGAAATTCACCTTTGCGTAGATTTTTAAAACTTGAATAAGGCCTCTAAGAAGGATAATCACCCTCTCCCCTCATTGGATGAGGTGTTGCAGATAGTAAATAGATCTCAAATGATGTCATTCTTGGATGGGTACTCTGGGTATAACCAAGTCATGGTTAAGTACAAAGATAGAGAGAAAATAGCATTTACCACCAAGTAGGGAATATTTGCCTATAGGAGGATTCCCTTTGGTTTGATTAATGTAGGGGCCACATTTCAAAAGGCTATGGACATTACGTTTGAAGGCCTCATGAATCGGTGCATAATCATCTACATGGATGATTTGAACATCTTTTCCCAGGACAGGCGTGACCATTCTGCCCACCTCGCTCAGATCTGTGAGAGATTTCACCGGTATGGAATATCCCTCAACCCCAAGAAGTGCATATTCAAGGTCACTGAAGGGAAGTTGCTCAGGCATATCATCTCTGAGAAGGGCATATCCATTGACCCTGAGAGAGTTGAAGTGCTACTAAATTTATAGATGCCTGGTAGCAAGAAAGAGATGTGGTCTTTCTTCAGAAAGATTAACTTCATCTGGCGGTTCATCACTGGAATCGCCAAAATAGTCAAACCACTCAATGAAATGATGAAAAAGGATACCAAGATTGAGTGGAGTCCTAAAGAAAAGTGGGTATTCACCTAGATCAAATAGACAATAATGAAAGCACCTATCCTAGCTAGTCTGGACTACTCCCTTCTATTTTATATTTACTCCTTTGCTTCGCTACATTCTGTCGTGGCGGAGCTGACTCAAAAGGTTAAAGGGGAAGAATGAAAAATAGCTTTCATGAGCTCCCCCTTTAAGAATTCCAAAGTCTGGTATTCATCACTAGAAAAGTAGGTCTTCACTCTCGTTCGTGTGTGAAGAAATTTTGGCATTACATTCTCTGGAGCAAGGTGCATGCTATCGTCCCGGACCAAGTTGTGAAGTCTCTCCTGATGTAGAGCGAGTTGGGTGAAAGATGGGGGAAATGGATGGCAATCCTCCAGGAATATGATTTGGAAATGTAGCCCATGAAGATAGTCTAAGGCTACGGACTTGTTGGTTGTATTTCCTATTTTTGTTGCCTTCCCTTGTTCTTTGTCTCATTCTCTGAAAATTTTTAGGTTTTCATGCCTATACCTTGCCCAAATTGTCAAAACCTTGAAAACCCTAAAAGCCTAGTATTAAACGATGCATGTTTAAACCCTCAGCCATGTCTTATGTTTTGCCATTACCTTTTTCAGTCACTTAAGACATGTGTTTTAAGTCAGGTCGCTTGATCGCATTACCCAGATCGAATATGCCAAAACCTCTCCCGACTTTGCTTTTGCCTTGTGTCACGTAGTCTCGTTAAGAAATAGAATATTCCATCAGTGTCACGAGACTTAGCGATCTTTCTTTAGTCGGGTTGTCGCTTAAAGCTTCATGTTATAAGATTTGAAAGGGACGAGACCCACTTCAGTCGGGTGATCGCGAGAAGAGTCAACAGGTCAAAGAAATGTCTTCTGACTTTGTGATTCACTTCATGTCGCATGATCTCTAGATCAGGACATTCAAACAGTTAAAATTTTCCTACAGTCGCGTGGTCTCGTGATAAGTTGGCAGTTAAGGGATAACAGTCCCGACCCCACGACTAACGGTTTCATGCTAAGTGATTTCCCTCAGTCGGGATGTCACCAGAACAGGAGTGATGACTCAGTTTTTAGAATGCTTTCAGTGGATGAAAGAATATATGCCATCTGTTGCTGAACTAGTGGTTGTCGTGAGGTCTCCAGAAGGAGGAAAGGGATCAAGTAATAAGGAGACTAAAGTGTTTTCACCCTCAGTTGCGAAGTCTCCTGATGATTTAAGGGCATGAAGAAATGTAAGGCGATTATGCGACAGCCGTGCGATGAAGAAATGAAAAGATCTCATGGTGGTCGTGTAGTCTAGTGATAAAAGTGCCCCAAGGAAAAAGTCCTTCCGACTTAGCGATTAAGGTATGTTGCAAGGTCGCTGTGAATAGAAAAAGGCATGTGCTATATAATAAATTTAAGTTGAACTTATCACCCGACTCAGCGACTAAAGGTTGTCGTGTAGTCTTGAAAAGAGAAATGAGCATCCAGCAACTTAGCGATAACATTGAAATGTTAAAAGGTAACGGTTTGTCACGAAGTCTGATGAACAAAGCTGAGTTAGAGTTAACTCCATGCGACTTCAGTTTCACCATAGTCGCTTGATCGCTAGAGAGACTTGGGTCAGCCGAGGTAAAAGAGTTACATTGTCGCCAAGTCTGAAGAGTAAACCATGGTTAAGGAAATGTGCTCACGACAAAGAGACTTAATGAGGTCGCGAGGTCGCCTGATAACAGGATCTATAAAAGTGGCGCCAAGTGGATGACATGACAAAGAAGATCACCCGGCAGCCAATCAGATGCATGAATTTTTTATTACTGTGTACAAAAGGTAGCTGAGATATATGACAGAGGATGAATCAGAGAGTGCCATGTCAGCTGTCTTAACCGTTTTATGATTGCGCCAAAAGATTCATGATTTAAATTTGATTTTCTGTCACCTCGCTCAACTACGGCTAGGTTTTTGAACGTTTCATGGCATATCAACTTAATGGCAGAACTGACGTTTCTGAATTTTGAGCCATGTACTCTGAATCC
>MU223575.1:4070829-4090959 GCA_018584345.1 Thuja plicata | reverse complement strand
CATCTTAAAAGGTAAAACCTGCCTGAGCATATGTGGAGCTCAAAAATGAAGAAGGACCTTATCCAGTCCTTAGCAATTAGGATTTTCTTGTCTCTGAATCAGGAGTAGAAGGTACAAGGTTCACATATACATTTCAAGCATTGTGATTCATACAAGAAAAATCCCTAACAGGACTAGGTCGAGCAATGGCAGAAGAGACTCCTCACATAGAATGCCAAACTTACATGGTGGAGTCTATCACTCGAGACCTGTGGTATACCAATTTGGTATACTTATTATTGAATAACAAATACCTAGAGGGATTACCTCCCAATAAACATTGTGCCCTGCGGATGAAAAGCACTCACTTTATGATAAAAAACTCTGCACTTTATCATAGGAACTATGAGGGGGTGTACCTTCAGTGCATCGACAGAGACCAAGCTACAAAGATGATTGATGAATTCCATGGGCAGTTCAGAACTGGGCATGTCTTAGCTGACACCACTACTCATTAGATCCTCTGGGCCAGATACTATTGGTCCTGTATATTTAAATATGTTTACACTCATGTTTAGAGGTGCCACACTTGTCAAACCATGGCGCATCATGAGCGTAACCCGGCTATGCCTTTACAACCAGTCTTCGAGCCTAGGCCCTTTGCCCAATGGGAATTTGACTTCATCAGGAAAATCAACCCCAACTCATTGACCAACCACTGGTACATCCTAACTATTGTTGATTACTGCACCCGATGGTTAGAAGCTATACCTTGCAAGAATAACACAACAAACGTGGTTATCAAATTCTTAGAAGAAAACATCGCCACAAGATTTGGAATGCCCTTCTCTTTAGTGTGTGACAATGGTTTGTGTTTTCTTTGGCATAATTAATTGAGTGGACCTACAACCAAAAGATCACTCTGATGTTTTCCAGCAACTATTACCCCCAGGGGAATGGCGTTGCCGAATCTACAAACAAAAATTTACTTGAAGTGATCAAACACCTGCTAGAATAGAATCCCTAGGATTGGCACCAAAAGTTGAAATTTTCCCTCTGGGAAGATCGCATTCAAATCAAGGCCGCCCTAGGAATGTCCCCATTCCATCTAGTTTATGGCCAGAACCCAGTGTTCCCAATCAACTTACAGATCCTAGTTTTGCAGTTTATGCAAGAATTCAACGACCGAGATAACATCGTGGAGGTTCAGCTCCTAAATCTTGTATGGATGGAAGAAAAGTGAGACACAGCCCTTGAAAATTTCATATGTCATCAATAAATGGTAAAATGATGGTTTGACCGCAGAGCCCAATACAAGGCTTTTCAGATTTCAGACTTGGTCCTGCTGTAGGACAAGGCCCGAGAAAAGAAAGGTAAGCACACCAAGTTCCAATGGCTCTGGCCATACGTAATCTCAAAAATCTATGGAGAAAACACTTATCGCCTTAGCTCTATGACTAGAGAACTTGTCCCATTGCCCGTCAATGGAGAGTTTCTCAAACATTATTTTGAATAGAGTAAGTTTGCCCAAAATTGTATTTTTATGTAAAGTTTCTGGCTTGTAAATATTTCTTTTCAGTGCCTTGTTGGGAGGTACCTTGCCTTGTAGATAGTCTTGTTGGTTGTCCTCTAGGATAGTCCTTTTTCCTTGGTTGTTTTAGTTTTGTTTTCTTCTTTTATTTTTGGGTTCAGGCATTTTGTTCTCTCTTGTGAGGATTGGAATGCTTCGCATAAACTCTAGTCTCTAGGATGTTGTCTTTAACATGGTGAACTTAAGAATCTGTCTTTAGCATGATGGAATCAATCTGGTCTCTACAACTATTTTATAGGTTTGGTGGTACATTTTGAGAAATCTTCATCAGATTTATTTCTGGAAGTCTGGGAATCAGTGAAATAAAAATAAGGAATAAGTAATCATACACATTATGGGTAGATCGGTTGTACTAGTTGGTTGACCCAAGTCTGAACTTTTAAAAGATTATTTTTGGGTCTGAAGTTTTGTCCCCCATTCAACATATAAAATTGGTGGAAAGTTGAAAGAAGTATCACCATTAAAATTAGCTAAGCTTAAGCTTAATGGTGAAAGAAGTACTGCCCTCCCACCTAGAGATGTACAAAATAACAAGAAAAGGGAATTGGGATAAAACTCTGGTCTCCGAGAGAAACGAGCAAATCTGATGACTTTGTGGTTTGCTGTAATTAGTGCCTCTTCTCTACTCCTCCTAGAGGTCATCGACTTGATTTCCTTCCAAAGCACACACTCCACCACTAATGAAAAGATAATGGACTAGATCCCGCGTGATTGGATTTCCTCAGACATATCACTCTCTACATGTAATATACTTCAAGTAATGACTTGTTCTAGTTTTCCTAACCAGAGATTCCATAGTTCTCAAATGCACTAAGGAATTTTTCCCAAATAGTCACCATTTTTTATGCCTTGCATCCCCGTCCCTACATTTTGTCTGTAAAATGTTGGGTCCCCCCCCTTTTTTTTTCTTTCGGCTCTTGCCTTGTCTTTTCTTTATTTCCTTTTTTTCCTTCTCTGGGGTTTTTCTTCCCCGCGGTTTTTGCCTTGTTTTGTTGGTCTCTCATGACTCTGGGACCCAGTCCTAGAGTTGGTTGTCCTTTGTCAGGAGCTGTATTCTAGACCCTGAGATTCTTCACCATGATGTCTTCTTCCCTTAAGGTGGCATCATCACATGGAATCCCCGGGCCCAGAGTCCGGAGGTCTGTCTGTCCAGAGTTGACGGAAGGAAAGGTAAGTTTCTTTTTACCATGGGTATAAATAGAAGTTACCTGTCATTTTCACATTTACAGCAAATAAACACTAGAGCAATCAGAGCGATTTTAGAGTGATTTACAGCGATTTAGCGATAATCTAGTGCTAACTATTTCAAGCATTTCTGAGCAATTATGAGTGGTTTTGTGGTGGAAAATTGTGATCATTTGGTGGTTGAGCTATTATGGAACACTCACAGTGGTTTCCTTTCCTTTCCCTTCTCCATTTTCAGGTTGGTCCCTCCTCCCGCTTGGCTTTCCTTCTTTCTGGTTTTGTTCAGTTTTGCATTGTTTCATTGTGTTGTGGCTTGTGTTTCTTTCTGGTTCATTGCCTGTTGGTGGGTTAGCTCTGCCAGAGGGTTGTCTGCCCTCTATGCATCTATAGCATAGTTTGTAGATGATGTAAAAGTTGTTAATATTCTTTACATTCTTTATTTTTGTAAATACCTACTCTGCGGCTATGTATATATGTAAATTTAGTGTATATTTATTGTGTATCCATCTAGTTTGCACATGTATACTCTTCGGCTCTAGTGGGTGTTTCATGTATATCTATCTAGTAGGCTATCAAGCTCACTGTATTGCATCTATTTTTGGTTTCTCATCCGTGAGCTCGCTTTGTGCATAATACCAGCTGGTTGAAACTCGGCTCTTGAATGGTTTCAGACAGGCAATTTTCTCTCTCCGTAAAATATCCTGACATTATATTTATGTCCCATGCACGTATTTAATTTTGTCCAAGTGCCCTTCACTTTTTGCACATTCAAATAGCTGGCTCTACCACCATAGCCATAACTCCCATTTATTGCTCACCTACATGGCACCCACGTGGATCTGACGACTCGATTTTATGCACCTTTTCCAATGGTTACTTCCCCAGGCTTTAGGTTTCTTACCATCACCCACCCTATGTCCTTTTACTAAGTGTGATAAAATCCCTAGACCCAGATGATCAATTAAATTTTAAGTTCTCAATATATGTGTATGATTTCCAGAGTTTTTGAGCAAAACTAACTTTTCAGGAGAAGCAAGTGCGGCGATGGTAAAGTCTCTCAACCTTGAAATATTTATTTATCTATCCATTCTGACGATTGCCTTGCCTTGCATGTTTTTAGAGTAACAAAACTCTCAAAGATGTCTGAAGCTTCTGCATCCTCACCACCCGAAAGTCTGGAACTACCTTCTACGGTAGCTACCAGAGCAGCAGTTAGATCCAGAATGGAGAAGGCCCTAGAGAAACTGCCTATGAGCCTGAAATATGTAAAAGACAATGTTATCACGGGCTCCAAGATCAAGTCCAAAGTCCAGCTAATTACTAACACTAGCATCGGGACATGACCCAAAATGCTGGCCTTGGTAAAAATAATGTACATCCAATGACAGGCCGGGGACCCATTAGCCATCAAAATTGAAAACTTCAAGATTCTCAAAGCGGCTTGTGTCCTATGCTCTATGTAGTCACCAGATCTTATCCTCATGCTAGAAGCACACTACAACATATCTATCTAGGTTGTTATGCTCGCAGCCCTGGAGCCAACAGGGTAACCTACTCCCATGGTGCCCCTTGATCTTGATACCTTCCAAAGGGGCTTGGGGATTCCCCAATTTGGCAAGCCAGTTGTGGTCACCCAATTAGATGCTTTAGCAAAATTCACACAGCTGGAGGAGGTGGCCCATATTTATATGAACAATAATTGGCTCAATGTCCTAAAGAGTGACCCCAAAAGGATGAAGCTAGAAATCCCTAGGTCTGAATTCAAAGAGAGCATCTAGATGGCGATGATAGCATTATGCCAGGTCTTTAGGAAAAAGCATGCATGGGAATTCTCCGGATGGATGTATTACTTCTTGCTTAGTATAAGCACAGAAGGGGAGTTTTTTGACTGGGCTGCCATAATCTCCAATGATGTGGACACCTAGTTCCTCCAACTGGCTAAGAAGAAGAAGTTTTATATGACTTCTTATGTTCTCTAGGCCCTGGCAGAACATCAGCCCCAAACCAATGGGTTACTTATAGAGGGCGTTCTTGGGATCACCCTGGGATAGAAGGCCTCTTGGTACCACTTCCCATAGAAACAATGGGAGGCCAGCTTCCCCATTTTTTGCCAGGTAAATGATGCCTTCATTTACTACCACCTTCTCATGCCCACCTGGGATGCAGGATATCGCCTATCCATAGAGGCGATGAATTTAGTCTAGATTTATAGACATTATTACATATATTTTCAACAACACAATTACATTAGGGTGACCGACTTCTCTTGAAAACCCTACTTGTTGCCCAAACACTGCGGGGACAAGATAATTCTCCTGGAATATTGCAGGCAGATAATGGAGTTCCATGCACTCTTTTCCTTGAAGAAGGTAACCAATATTCCATTCACAATCACTTGTGGGAATTATTCATGCAGTTTGGCTGCTGCAAAATAGGTAGATAATGAGCTTAAATGATATAACCTGGCAAAATTTTACCTGGCGCGGAAACATTTTGATCCACATGGAAAGATTGCAACAACACTTCCCCAGGAATCAGAGCCCCATCAGTATCATATGGAAGACTTCTGGGAAGATTTCCAAGATGATGTGGAGGTCCGAGGTAACATTATGTTAGGATGACCATAGGAATGATGGAAAGATTGAAGCTCTGGAGATTCTGAGAAGACTTCTCAGACACTGGCTCCACGGAGGATCCCCAGTACAGGGAAAAGGGGATTAACAAATTGGCCCTTCCACAAGTGAATTGGGATGCCCAGGAAGGGCCCACAATTGAGGAGTTCACTCATAATGTAGTTGAACATAGCCACCTCTACTTCAAGAAGGTGTGCCCCGAGTGTGTTTTCCAGGCAGCCCAGCTGATACCAAAGTTGACTCTAGGGGCCGGGACTTTTTTGTAGGGAGTAGATAAAGAAAAAGGGGTAGAAACAACTCCCACTATGCAAGAGGTCCCCATTAAAGAATAAATAAGGCAATCAGTGGAAACCTCTCGAAAAATGAGGGAGACATTAATCAAACAATTAGCAACCCCAGTGTCAATGGCTGGACCAATTCATCCTCCCTCCTCCCCTTCACTAGCAGCCTTGATGGTTAAGGCAATGGGGGTGGACCCAGAGGAACAAGCTACAATAAGGGATGTGGGGCTACCCTTAGTTACTAAGAGAAAGAAGAGGCTTTCCCAAAAGCCCAAGGTAGAGCCAGATCTAGGGATGTCCAAGACCCCACAAGTTGAGATCCTTTCTTCCAACTCCCCAGAGCTAGAAAGGCAACCAGAGCCCATTGATGTCCCAGCCAATCCTCCTCCGCAGGATGAGTTTGATGATGTTTTTGCAACCGACGAGTTTGATAATTTATAGGGTGACATCGAGCAGATGGAGGCTAAAGTCCCAGCACAAGTGGAAGCTAAGGAACAAGAACCTGCATAGGAGCAGGAGGAACAGATGGAAGAAGAGAAGGAAATAGAGTAGGAGATCACCTCTGAAGTTTTGGAGATACAAGATACGGGGGTGGACCAGCAAAAGCAGAGTGAACAGATGGCATCCATTGAGGGAACTAGACCTATGGGAGAAAATGTAACCACAATAGCTATATTATAATCACCACTCCCTAGAGCAACCTTTGGGAAGGTAATAACTGTGGCCCAAATGTTAACTCTTGGCCCGGTACCTCCCCCATTGCCAAAAGATATACCAATAGAAGAAGAAATCCTAGCAACAGAGGCTGGAGAACAAAGAGAACAACAAAAGGAGGAAACCCCCAGGACAGCCAATGAAGGTCCAGATGAAACTAAAAATACAGAGGACAAGGTGTAAGAAATAAATGTCACCGAGGAAAATGTTGTCAATGAAGCTCAAGATAAAGAGAAAGGGGCGGGAAAAACTTACACCACTAAAGAGGAACAATAATAGGACACCAGGAAAGAACTGAAAGAATAGACTTTGGAAAATAAACCACCCCTGCCACCTTAGTAGTTGGTGAAAAGAAAGAAAAGAAAAGCTTCGTCCACCCCCAGAGCTCACCTCTCCCTAGCTGAAATGATGGCTCAGGTCTAGGGCCCGCCAAAGGCTAAGAAATCCCAGATGGTTCATACTCTTTGAACCGGGCTGGGAGGAGAAACAAATTTTTTTGTTGCAACACCTCCCCCAAATGCTGATGAGGCAGCCACTGAGGCTGGTGATTATGATATCATAGAGATATCACTTGGAAAAAGAGGAAAATAGGGTGAAGTGAACCTATTAAAGGAGGCGACCATAGCCATGGAGGCCCAGTATGAAAAGGAGGCCCAAAGGCTCAAAGCAGAAAAGGAAAAGACAGTGAACCTTATGGGATTGCTTACTGAGCTGGCCCAGCCCATTAATGTCATTCCTTCGGAGGCCTCCACATCTAACATGCCATTGCCATAGAGTGACATAGACTCACTACTAGCAATGAAGAAGAAGGCCCAAGTGGTCGATGAGTGGGTCACTCTACAGGTAGGAAACACCCAGCGCTTCCTAGTATCCACCCTCTAAGATTTATATGCGGCTCAACATGTTCTTCATCAGGCAGAGACTGTCCGTAACATATGGGAGGGTGATATGGAAAACTATAAGGTATGGGAGGTAGAACTTGGAGAACTCCTCGGTCTTGGGGAGGAAATGGTTTTTGAGTCCAAGATTCTGGGAGAAGAATCATTCAATTTTGTGAGGACCCATCACTCGAGACTTGACCTCACATTGGAGGTACTCAAGCAACTGGTAGGGGTTTTGCATGATAAAATCAATGTGGTTCAGTATTTTTCAAATATGTACAAGGCATTTGTCACAAAGGTCTCCGAGGCTAACCCATTCAGCACTAACACATGCACTCTAAAGGAGTACATTTTGGGTAAGTTTGATGAATTGATGGAGTCCAAATATCAATCCCCGGAGGGAGTGGACGAGACTCAAATGGTGAGATTAACTCACATGATCCTTAGTGGCCATGATGTGGCAAAAATGGCTGATGAATTCAAGAATAATGTTCCAAATCTAGGAGAACAGATTGAGGTGGCTAAGTACCAGTGGTCTGGCCTCAGAGAGATTGATGAGGATGGAATCTCCCACCTCCTCCAAACCTTCAATGACAACAAGCAACAATAAAGTTTCTCTGGGGGCCAGAGAAATCGCAAACACTTTGTATCCTTTATTCTTTTGGAACATAACTTCCTAGATCTCGAAGTCTCAGATCCTAAATTTTGTATTCTTTCAAGTGATCCATGTCCCGGTCCCCAAGGCCAACCGGTCACTTTCAAAAGTGGTTAATAAAGACTGTCAGAGGGTAGTTGGGTACATCAAGGAACATCGGATCAGCAGTTGGTTTCCTGATAGATGGTCTTCTCAAGGTGCCACTTTGGATACACACCTGACACATTGGAGACAGGGTGCCGCATTTCCCTTTTACAAGGCATGTAACCTTGATCCTCAAGGGATCAGATTGATTCCTTCGCTTTCCTGGCTCTCTTCTCAAGGCTGATTCTTCCACTCCACCTTCTTGTCTCATTCTTCTAACATGTCAGGCCTATTCCATCTCAAGGTCTTTTGTAGGGTGGCACAAGTAGTACCAGGCCCTGGATAATATATTCTATTGTACAATGTAATGAAAAATAGGGTTAGGGTTAGGGTTAGATGAGAATGTGTATAAATAGTAAGTTTGGCCATTTTCTAAGGGTCGGCAAAATTGATGATTTTGCAGTCCATAGCAATAGAGAAGCAGTATTTTCATTTCAGTTGCAGAGCTCAATGCTCTGTGGTCTTTAAGCTTTTGGTAGTTAGATGCTCCCTTGGATCTGCCATTGTACCATGCACCATTGCTTGCTAGAAGAAATATTAACGAAGAAGAGATGGTTCTTACAATGATGTTGTTGGCACCTGGTCTTCCAAGTTAATGGTATTTTATGTTTAAATGTTCTTCATGTCTTCTACTCTAATATTTTAAGTAGATTAACAACCTCGTTTCCCTTGCTACTAATGAAATATGAACTGGTGGTTGTGCATTTCTTCAATATTTAGTGTAGTATATCAGAGCATTATTAATGTATTGAATGTTTTAAACATAACTATAGGTAGATGAAATACTTCTAACCTTGCAGGATATTTTTAAGTTTATTTTCTAAGTGTATAATGCTTGGAGAAACCCAACCTTCTTGAATCCCCAGAGAGAATGAATTGAAGAAACTAGCTATCCCCCTTGAAAATAGTCACATCCCCCAACCAAGCCCCACACCCTCATGACCCGACACCCAGGTGCGTGGAGGCCCAGGAAATTCCATATCCCTGGAAAACCTTTGTAGGTGGATTTTTCCAGTACCCCAATACCTGTTGACAACTTATGACTGTTGGTGGACCCGGTCACCAAAGTCCCATCAACACTCAGTAGCCTCTAATCTTGGTTCTTGATAACCAGTTTCATCTTTTGTTATTCTACTTCTTGAAAATCGTAGTCTGATCCATAGATGTGCTTTTTGGCTACATTCATCCTCTCCTACATGATAATGAATGATTCCAACATCTATTTATAAGATAGATTGACCTAATATAGTTTCACGTATTAAAAAAGCAACTCTATGATCAAAGGTTTACAACTTGACCTTGATCTCCTAGTCTGCATGTTTTTAATCAGTTAGACTAACTAGAACAATTATAATAATGTTGCTTGTCCCTTAAGTAATGGTTGTAAAACAAATCAAGACTCTATAAATAGAATATATATGTTTATCTGACATGGAAGTCAGGTCCACTTTTTCCAGGATATAACTGACTTTCGGTGTCTGATGCTCAGTTTGTACTATATTTTGCTCATTAGGTTCCACTATCGATTTAATCCTGTCGGGTTCCAATTTATCATCTTTAGGTTGCACTTTCAATTTACACTGCAAAACTGTGTCGTCAATTTTCTCCTTGCTTAGCATTTTTGGTTTGAATTGAAAATATGAATTTTGGTGTAGTGTAACTGATTGATTATCACAACTATTTTCTCTTTGCATAGTAATCACAAAACTTTATGTTTATCAATCTCCCCCTTTGAAATTAGTATCAAAAACTGATATGTGCAGAATACTAACAAAGTTTATAGTATGTACACCATGTATATTACCTTAGTCATTCCATGACTCCCCCTATGCCTATGTTGGTATAGTATAGTATATTATACTTTTTCTTTATACTATCTCTTCCTTTTCTCCTTTATGCTATATTTTCCTTTTCCCCATTTGTACATATCATTCATCATTTTTCCTCTTATCAATACTATATGCTCTGTACATATTTCCTTTTCCCCCTTTTTTGATAGTAAGTGCAAAGGTGTATACCTATAGCTTATAAAAAATATGAGAGTGTGAGTACTTCATTTCCTCCATCATCTTCTCCTATTTTTCTTTTAGATGTTCAAGAGCCATATGTTCTAATGATATCCTGGCATGCATGTCATAGGTGCTATCTGCTATAGACATCTTAGGGGTGGCAATAAGTTGCCTTGCTGAACTTAGGTGTGTTTGCAGAAGTGTGAGGTTTTGTAAAAGAAGAGACTCTATCTTGGTTACCTCCTCTCTGAACTGTGATTCTTCTTCCCAAAGTCCTTGTCTTAACCATTTTATCTCTATTATCTTCTCATAATGCAATGTGATTGCATTTCCATCTGTGGTTAGACTTTGTACACTTGCAGTTAGATCGGATTTGATCTTTGCAATCTTATCATTGTTATCCTTAGTAAATTTATCTAATGTGCATAACTTTTGTATTAAGGAAATAGCTTCAGTAATTATTAGATCTAATTCATCTGATAACTCTAAAATATTTCTTATTTTTTGCCACTTATTGGCTGATCTTTTTTGTCAATTTGTATTGAAACTTCTGTTCTGCTCGCTCCTCAATTGCCTCTTCTGCATCTACATTCCATATTGTGATTTCTTCAGTGAGGAAGAAAATTTTATCTAGAGTGGGGGCATTGTGATCAACATCTATGTCAGGAACTATGTGGCTCAAGATGTCCCTTGTGTTCTCTAGTACCAATGAATCTTGGTACTGCTTCTTAAGCTTCTCTTGCAAAGATTTCCTTTGACAGATTTCTACATATTCTTGGAGAGATTCAAAATCTAATGTATTTGGGTTACACTTCGGTATTTCAATTATCTCATCAAGTGTGACTTCCAACATGTTCTTATTTGTTTTCTTCTTCTTTTGTGATCCACCTATATGTAAAACCATAGCCAACTTCTCTACTTGGTCTGATGTGCTACTTGATGACTTCTAAAGTGTTGTACCTTTCTCTTGGTGCTCAGTGTTTGCCTATTGGTTGTTTGAGGAAGTTTCCTTATCAACCCTCAGAGTATATGCAACTTGCACTTTTGTGTCCTTTGACGAGGTATCAACTATCTTTTCTTTCTCATCTTTTTGTTTTTTCACTTCATCAACATCTTTCATCTCTACATCTTTCTTGGTGGTAACTCCATCTTTTTGTTCTCCATCGATGACATTTTGTTCATTGGTTGTGTCCTTTTCTTCAGATGTATCTTTTTTCTCATTAG
This sequence comes from Thuja plicata, assembly GCA_018584345.1. NCBI lineage: Eukaryota > Viridiplantae > Streptophyta > Pinopsida > Cupressales > Cupressaceae > Thuja > Thuja plicata. The sequence goes on along the minus strand of MU223575.1, from coordinate 4,079,663 downwards.
TACCCTTATCCTCTGGTATGCTTTCATTGGCTCGCGGGTCTTCTCCTTCTATGAGATAATATTTATTGCTTGAATCAATAATGGCATCTGGCCTGATATGTGTACCTTTGTAGCATTAATTGTGGTGTCATATTTGTCACTTTGGTCCTTGACAATAGTGACATCTTCATCTTTCTAAATTTCATCTGTAGGTTCATCGGTCATGTCAATAACATTATTATCTAATGTAGTGTTTGGCCATGTTTCATCTACAACATCCATATTCTTATTGCATGTAGTGTCCAATTCTTCTTTGTCCAATTTTATTGTTGTGACATCTTTATCAATTGTAGTAACATGTTCGGGGCTTGCCTCCTCAATAGGTTGATTGAGTATTTTACTCCAAATTGTGTTAATATCTTTTTCTAGTTCTATAAGCTTACCTTGTAGAACTTTGTAAGCTATCATCTTGGGTGATAAAACCTTTTTATGTTTCTCCATCATCTCCTAGATTTCTTCCATTTTTTATTCGGGAGGCATAAGAGAAACTAGGAATCTTTCCGTTATCTCCTTTTCATTCTTCAATGCATAAGTCCATCTGGAAGATAATCTTTCATGCAATGCTTTTGGAATTTTGTCATCAAATTATATTGGTACATATTTTAAGTTTATCATTTCTTTTATCAATGCTTCTTCATCCTTGTTCTAATGATCAAGCTCTAATGTTAGCCACTTTATGACCTTGGTTTTCGTTACACCACCTATTTTTGCAATTGCTTCACATATCTCATCAATATTTTTAGGAATATTAGTCTTTTCTATTTGGACAGATTCATCCACCTTTATGTCCTCCATGTCTTCCTTATTTAGTATTAGCTTCCTTCTCCTCTTTGGTGATTTGGACTATTTGGATGTAGGTTTTCTCTTATATGTTCTCACTTGACCTTTCTTTATAGGTGAAGGACTTGTATCCTTCTCTGTCTGACTCCTTGTCCTTGTTGCAATTGTATTTCTAAGATTCTTAGCTAGTGGAGGTAATGGTGTATTTGACTCAGTTGACTCTGAGTCACTCTCCTTCTCAGCTTCACCAATGGGTGACTATCCCTCAGTTTCTTCTATCTTTTCGATTTCTTCTTCTGTAACCTGTAGTGTTTTCTTTAAATTCTTAACCATCTTATCCTTCTTCTTATCAATCTTCTTCACAACCAAGCCAATTTTAATCCTTTCTTTGGCTTCTTGACAAGTGCCAAACTTGGGTTGTGTTTTATCTAATGGCTCTTGTATTAATGCATCAATTGCATTAGATGCTTTATCTATGTTTACCTCATAGTCGAGTGGAGATAGCCATGTTGGTCTCGGTATAGTAGGCTTGATGTATGTGTAGTCAGTGTCTACCATAAAGGAAATGTCAGTTTGGAAATTCTCAATTAACTATTCTGGGATCCTTAATCTCTTCTACATTCTCACCTTGAATCTAGGAAAGTATTCATATATTACTAACTCAAAATTATCTCCTAGTGATTTTATAAACTCACTAATCTGTATGGTCATTGGTCTTGTTTTGTCCCATTGCACATTTCCTATAGATGGAAAATATTCTTGGAAGTAGAAGAATATGCACATGATAAGTGAACCAAACTTACATAAATTTGACTTTACATTTCTTATCATCTTTAAGTTCTCTTCTTTCTGCTTGAGTAAAAGTTCTGACAGTTCCAACTAAATTCCCTTTTTGACAATCTTGTAGGCTATATCCACTACTCCAGATGCAATTTTGTCCATCCTACTAGCTTGAAAGAACTTGTATCCTAAGACACATGCTCCATATTTCATTTCATCAATGGTAATGGTGGGTACCTTAAGTCCTTTTCCATCACATTTAGCTTATGTGGTCTTCTCAATGTCAGCTTTAGGTGGGTGCTTCAATTCCTTTACCTTATTAGTTACTGGATAACCGGTGACAGAATGAATAATATCTCTTGTTATCGGTTTAGGCTCATTGAGCCATAAATTTTGGTCATGTGTCATGCTTAGTACTAATCGAATCCATTCGGTCTTGAATTACTTAAGAAACCATAGGGCATTTGTGATCCCGTTTACTTTAATTTTTTTTTACTCTTCCTTGGTAGATCCATCATCGTTACATAGCTTCTTGAAAACTTTCTCAACTTCTAGGTCACCTATTTCTGCAATCTTGCAGTGTATGTATGCGTGCATGTCTTCAATGAGGAAACCCTAGCTGGTATTCTTGAGAATGCTCCAACATTGTTGGGTTGTGAGGAAACTTCTATACATATGTTTTAATGTGGTTCCTCATAGGTATTTTTCTTGATAAGATTGATCTTTTTCTTGTTAACACTCTTGAGCTTAGCGGTTCTTGATGTAGTTTCCATTTTTTTTTTAAATTAGGGTTTTCCCCTAAATGATGAACAAAGTTCTTAGTTTATGCTTGGTACTTACTTCAACCTTTGTAGCTGTAAGTGATCTTCTTGGAGTGCTTTGATTCAGTTTGAAGTCTCTCTGCATTACTATTACTTTATTCTCTGGTTTCGCTCTAGTCACTTGGTGAAGAATGAAACCCTTCTGTCATCTATTTATAGACTATTCCCTAAGTCAATTCATTAATACTCAACAACTCCTCGGTGTGTGAAAATGGAGTCGTAGGGTGATACAATAACTTCTCTTTCAATCATAACATGATTCTTCAGGTAGTCATTTAACTTGTTTCTTTCACCGATGGATTTTGTTGTATGGTGAAGACAACAAGTTGTCAACTCACATGATTACTGATGAATCTCAGTTTACACTATCAAGTTTAGCTTTTTTATGACAACCGATGATTCTCGGCAAGTGTAGGAAACTTAGATTTGTATGTATAACAATGTATTTTAGTATGTATTAACCGATGAAATTGAATTCACAGAATTTAACAAGTAATACCATAGTGCATCTATAATCATGTCGATTTGGTATATTAACTATGTATAATGGAAGTGATGCAAAATATAACTTGGTATAATGCAGTTCCATACTTGTTTTTCATAGGTTGGGGTGGTGATGTCACCAAATCCATTGGATAAGCTATCACCATTTGTATTGCTCGGTCCAGCTTCATCAGTGTTTGCATATTTCCTCCACATTTTTTTTCTCGTCTTCCTAATGTCTTCAATGGTGTTTCCATTGGCAAAGGTGCTGGTCTCTGTCATTTGGTCTCTACAGTCTTTCTTGACATTGTAAGCATGCCATTCTAGGGTTAGTCTAGCCTCCAGGCTTTCTTGTCCATTGTCTCATACAATTTTCAGCAATGTGACCAAATATTCCACATGTTGTACAGTTTGTCCATATATTATTATCCCAAACATACTTGTTACCAACTCTTTTCGATTGATAAGCAGTTTCTTGAACTTTCGGCTTCCATGCTTGCTTTTTCTTCTTCTAGGAGTCAAGAGTTGTGTGCCCATGCATTTTTCAAGTAGGACAATATTTGTCCATGTAGGTTTCCTTCTTAGGTTGTTTCATCTTACATTTACATTCATATGCTTTATGTCCTTTCTTGTTACATTTATAACAAATCCTTATGATTGAAGGTGTAGATTTAGGAATACCTTTCATTTTTCTCCTGCATACATTTGATGTGTGGCCTGGCTTTCCACATTTATTACATGTCATCTTTCTTGGTCTAGGATTTTCATATACATCCTTTGGATCATCTGGATTGGGTGATTCTCCATTCTCGGTATAGCCTAGTCCGGTGTTTTTGTTTCCTCTCCTCTGTCCATCAAGAAATCATCCAATATTTGATTTCTTTCTTCAGCTCTCTTGATTATCTCATTATGTTGTTTCTGAATTCTAAGTTCTTGTTTCAGATTTTCATTTTCTTCCCTTAGCTCACCGATAGCTTCTATTCTTTCAATGAGTTATGTATTCATTATGTTTGCCTCTTGACTCATAAGAATAATTTGATTTGTAATCTCATGGTGATGTTCTCTAAGTCTTTGTATTTCTGACTCTTTGTCTTGTAGATTTTTCAGTAATCTTCCTTCTATAACCAATAGCTAGTGTTCTCTCTTGCTTAGCTTGTCTAGCATTGTTCATGACATCAATCACTCTTACCATCTGTGTCTCTTGACCGATTTGCAGAGATTTCACTTGTCTAGCTAGATGTTGATTGATTTCATTTAATCTTGTGATGCTTTCTTCTGAAGTATCTGATGCTTTGATTGTAGTAGATCTTGAAGACTCAAATAGATCTGGTATCTCTTCTTCTTGGTAATTTTTTTTATTACAACAAGATGCCATAATATTTATTTCATCTAACGGTTGTCTCATCTTGATGCTAGCTTCTTTATACTGCTAATAGAAGATCTGAATTTCTAGCTTTTGATTCTCAATAATTTTGTCAAGTCTGTACTTCTCCTTTGTATGTTATTTTCTCTTAAGTCTTTAAGATTTCCAAATAAGAGATCTAGCTCTGATACAAATTGTTGGAAATAATGGAAAATGTGAACTGAGAGGGGAGGGGTGAATCGGTAAATCTAAAACTTTGATCTCTTTTAACCTTTATCCATTGTGTAATCAATTGTATAACCAACCATTTGTTCTATACTATCTTTGTGTAAGTTATATCATTACATCAACTTAATAAAATATGTAAACATTCATAGAGACATTCATGAAAGTAATTGACTCATAAAAAAAGATATTGTAATGCAGAAGAGCCCTGTTAGAAGGTAAAAACTACAGTAGGGATGGCACCCACAAAAACTACACTATCTACAGATTGGAAGGGGTCAGTTACGGCTTACAATTTGATCACTTCTGATGATCTACCCTATTAGGAGTATTATGTGGAGACTTGTTAAGGTCTACTCTATTAATATCTTTAGCAACACTATTTAGTGTGCACTTAGTTAAGAGATTTACAATAGGATTGTTAAATCCACCTTTCTTTAAAGGATTTTTTCTATTTTCTACACTTGTTAGAATGCAGATAAAAATACTCATTGACCTGAGTGTATGCAATCTAACAATTTTTGATTACAGATCCATTATAAATCACATGTATAAATGTATCACCTAATGTGATTGATTAATACCTTTGTTGCACAGTAGCCTCTGTTCTTCATTCTTGATAACCAATGTCAACTTTTGTTGTTCCACTTATTGATACTCTCAGTCTAATCCATAGTTGTGCTCATTGACTACATTCATCCTCTCACCCATGATAATGAATAAATACAACATCTATTTATAAGATAGATTGACCCAATTTAGTTTCACATATTACCAAACTAATGCTATGATCAAAGGTTTATAATTTGACCTTGATCTCCTAGTCTGCATGTTTTTAATCAGTTAGACTGATTAAAACAATTACAATAATGTTTTTTGTCACTTAAGTAATGGTTTTAAAAAAAATAAAGACTCTATAAATAAAACATATCTATTTTATCTGACGTGGAAGTTGGATCCACTTTTTCCAGGATATAACTCACTTTTAGTGTCTGATGCTTAGTTTGTGTTGTATTCTACTTGTCTAGTTCCACTGTCAGTTTTCTCCTATCAGGTTCCACTTTATCATCTTAGAGTTGCACTTTTTGTTTACACAACAAAACTATGTTGTCAGTTTTCTCCCTTCTTAGCATTTTCAATTTGAACTGTAAAACCTGACTTGTGGTGTAGTGTAACTGATTGATTATTATAACTATTTTCTCTTTGCATACTAATGGAAAATTTTTATGTTTATCCGACTCCAAGTGCCTTTTTGATCTCTTTCCCATAACAAGTGTTTGCAGGGGGTATAATCCATGCTTGGAAAACTTCTTGAGCTTCACTTTATCCCATTAGGATAGGGTATCAAGAATTTCTCAAATGATTTCAAGACCCTTAGTGAATTTGGTCTTTTAGGCCTATTACTCCTTCTAGCCCTAATTGACTAGTTTTTCCCACTTCATTCAGAATAATCCCAAAAAAAAAAAAAAAAGTTTAGATTTTGATACCCTTTTCCAAGACATGAGATATTGTAGGTCTTAGGGTTCTAAGGTCTCTGTACAGTGGATTCCTATAATTAAGGGAAAATAGGGCTAATTGGGCTATTCTAGTTCAGTTTGGTGATTTCTACTTGGAAATGTATCCCAATGGATTGGCCAAGGTAGGTTCTTCCTAGGAGGTGTCTGTATAACCTTAGTGCTTACAAAACCATGATTGGTTTCATTCTTCCAATCATATCCCTGCATTCAAACATCATTATTTTACTAGAAAACACCTAACAAGATACACTAGAATTGCCTAGGGCTTGCCATTAAAATTGGTTAAAATAATCATTTGAGCTCCTACCTCCATATTTACACTACAAAATAGCTCCCCTACTGGTGTAGAGAACCCTAGGGTTTTAGCTCTGAAGCCCTAGCTATTTAGCAATGGTGGTCCGGGAGAAGATCACAGTTAGCAGTCAACTATCTTCCTAAACCCTAACAGCTCGTAACTCCTAGCACTAGGGTGGTTAAGTCAATAAGTGTGCGAGTGAGCGACAACCAATGCATCGCGTGATCGTAGGATAGTAGACAGCTAGTTTATAAGCAGTGCAAGTGAGCGACAACAATGCATCGCAGAGTCACAAGGTAACCGATAGTCAGTGTTTGAGTGTTGCGAGGACGCGATGAGGGATCATCGCAAAGTTGCAAGGTAATCGGCGGCTAAGGAAAATAGTTTGCGATGACACGACAATGCTTATCGCACAGTCGCAAGGTGAACTGGCAGTTAAGCTATAAGCGTCGCGACAACGCGATGACTGTCTATCGCCCAGTCACAGGATGATCAACAGTTAGTATGAAACACTTGTGATTACATGACAAAGGCTTAGCGCACAGTCGGAAGGAAACTGGCGGTTAACAGAAAATGGCTGCGACAAGGGGATAACAGTGAATCGCGAAGTCGGCGGTTTAACAGCGGTTAGTGGCAAATGTGTGTGACGGTGTGACGACATTGTATCGTACAGTTGGAAGGAATTTGGCGGTCAATGAAAAATAGCTGCGAGGATGCAACAAACAGTGCATCACACAATCGGAGGATAACTGACGGCTTGGTTCAAAGCTTTGCGAGAGCGCGACAATAATCTATCGCGTGATCGCAGGGAAATCGTCAGCTCGGTTCAAAGCATTGTGAGTGCACGATAACGATGCATCGCACAGTCACAAAGAAATTGGCAGCTCGGTTCGAAGTGATGCGAGCGCGTGACAAGAAGGCATCGCAAGGTCGTATGCATAGTTATTAGGACTCGCGACAGTGTGACTAACAGAGGAAGAAAATATGTTGACTTGTCAACATCGCAGAGGAAAGATAAAAAGAGAACGCCACGGAGGAAAGTGTTGTCCAGGTAGATAACCATGCTAATGATGATTTGATGACAGTTACGAAAGGAAGATGAAGAGTCGAGGTAGTTAGAATCTGCAGACGGTAGGTAACCTAGAAACGATTGCAGTCAAGAACAGGCCGAGTTATAAAATGAAGGAAGGAAATTTGTAACAGAGGTTGGAGAAGTTAGAGACTGAGTAGACTAGCAAAGAAGATTTCAGTTTGCTTTGTAATTTTTAGACTTTCAATAAAGAATAGTTCCTATGTGTTTTGTGTGTTCTTTTGTTGTGTACAAACTACTGTAGAGTAGGATTTTGAATTCAGTCAAATCTCATGGATGCTTTTTGACTCTTATAATCCATCCTATGGAGTGTGACCGTCAAGAAGCATCCCTCATGTATTTTTATTCTATTTTTGTGTTTGGGATTGAGAAGAGGCCAGTCAGAATTGTAGACAAGTCCTAGGCGAGCTAAATGGTCCAGCTAGAGAACTTGTAGGAGAGAGCGATAGAAGAAGAAAGGTGCATGACTGACTTTATTCAGTCATGAAGAGAAAGATAAGGTGAAGAGTGGAACTTTTCAGTGGGTAGGAAACCTGGGAGAGAGGGAGTATAGAAATCCTTCTAGTTAGGGTCTGAGAGTAACCCTAAGAGACTCAAGTGTGATTCTAGAGGATCCTGAAGTGAATAGGATCCAAAGTGAGATTCCTAAGAGGAATAGGAGTCTAGGAGCAAGGTGACCTCCCCATCAGATTGGTATCAGAGCTAAGTTAAAGATTTGGGTTTGAAATTTGTAGATGTTTCAAAGTACTGAGGAATCAGTAGGAGAATCAACCATGGTGACAAATGTAGAGTTGGCTAAAGAGGTTAATGAACAAAAGGAGAGAAATAGACTCCTTGAAGAAACTCTAAAGTTAATGAGAAAACAACTAGAGGATATTGCTGATAAAGTAACTGGAGAAGTAGAGAATTCCAGTAAAGGAAAAGTTGTTGCAGAGGAGGATGTTATAGCAGAACCAGACCCTCCTATGCCAGAAGAACCATTCTTGAAGGCTATTAAGGCACTAGGTGGAAAGGCATTGGACGGAGTACTAGTACTTGCTGGAAAAATGGATTCTGAACTGGTAATGGAATGGATTGAAGGAATGGAGAATCATTTTGATTGTGAAGGAGTGACTGAAGCATAGAAAGTGAAAGTTGCTAAGTCTAGATTGAGAGGAGCAGCCTTAACTTGGTGGAAATTCATCCAAGAAGAAAGAGAAAGAGAAGATAAAAAGCCTATTGCAAATTGGCAGGATATGGTGTCAAAAATTAAAGAGAATTATCTTCCTGAAGACTATGAGATTCAGCTTCATAGAAAGAGGTAGAGTTTGAGATAGAAAGATTTGGATGTGGCTGCATATACTGAAGAATTTCATAAACTATGTTTGAGATCAAGAGTGCAAGAAGAAGAAGTAGTAAAAGTTGCTCGGTATATGGGTGGTTTGAGAGAAAACATTCAAGA
>MU223575.1:4049108-4062791 GCA_018584345.1 Thuja plicata | reverse complement strand
TACATATATACATATATATATATATATATACATATATACATATATATATGTATATATATATATATATATCTTTTTATTTATTATTTTCATGATCGAGTAAAGACATTAAAAATCCACATTGTTTCATGCATTTTTCTCATGTTTTCATTTATATTTATAATTAAAGATTACTTTCATAATACATGTATTTCATAGAGGTGATAATGCTTAGTCTCCCTTTTATTGCTTTATCCCTCTCCTAAGGGCCCCATATCTACGAAAACCTATTGGAGAAAGAAGATTTCACATTTTTTCTTGATATTTCAACCTAGAATGAAACATTGGAGGATGGTTTTGATTATTCACTTTATATGTGCCTCCCTTGTGAGGGTACATTAGTGAAAGAGGATGATATTTTAGTATATGAGATTGATATGGATGTTAATTCTCTTAAGAACTCTCCTCCTATAAATTTCAATGACGTCCCTCTACGGATGAAATGTTAATGAATTGTGTTTGTCACTTTCCAAATTCTTTGCCCACTCATGAAGCTACCTTGGAGAAAGAGGAGAATATTCTTGATGCTATCTTTTCTGAAATCAAAACCTTTGAATAGAACAATCAAGACAATTTTGTCCATATTTTTGCTGGTGAGAAGCATAAATTTATTATCCACTTTTGTCAACTTGTCCTTGAAACTTAAAAAGAAAAATGTTTTTGTGTTAAAAGGTGCTCAAAAAATATTATTATCATGCAGTAGCTCATATACATAACACTTGAAAAAAGTGGAAGAATTCTTATGTCATTGTCTTAACATTTTCTTCCTACTTCCTATCCTTCAAAACAAATTTGTGAGGAGAATAATATTTTGTAACAATCATGATACCCCTACTAATATATCCTCTTGGGACTATATTAAATTTTCACCCACACACCATACTATGCTTCAATATTCTTTACAAAATCATATTATACCTAATGATGTGGCCTCCTTGTTGTAATGTATGAATAAAACTAAAAACAATGCCCATAGTATATTCTCCCAAGATGAGTTTTCTTATTTAGAAGTTCAAAATCAATTTGATCATCTTATGATCATGGTCCTTATTAATTATAATTCTATTAGGAGAACCTTTTTTGATAATAGATTTGGTCTTAATTTTTATAGCATCCACTTGTTTCATAAAATAAACATAGATCCTAAGATTATGCAACCCTATGTTTCTCTCTCTCTATTCATGGCTTTTAAAACATTGCTAGAAAATTATTAGGTATAATAACATTTTTTACTACATGGCCGGATACTTTTACTATACCTATCTATGTCGTGCCCATTTCCCTTACCTATAATATTCTTCTAGGGAGATAATAGATGCATTCTATGCATGTGCATCCTTTAAATATTCATTGTAGTGTCAAGTTCATCTATAACAATATTATGTATACCATTAAAGTTGATCATTAATTAAAAATTTGCTTACAATTATAATATTCTTATGTTCTTTCATCCATACAAGTACATACAATATCTCCTACCCATCAAGAGAAACACATAGAAAATGATTGGGACTCATTAGATTTTATTTAATGTATTGGGGGAGAATATAAACTTCATAAATTTAAAAATCGGCCTTTAGAAGGCCCACTATGTCACTTATTCAACCCTCTCCTAAAATTTTAACTCTTAAACTTGAACAATGTTTAGGATCTATGCAAAAAAACATTGAGACTCATGAGAAAGATACACCAAATTTTCCTATCAAAGGATTATATTTCAAATCTTATCCTTTGTTTTCATCCCCCACCTTTTTGTCTAATAATTCTATATCTTTTATACATAATTTTTATCAATATGATAGTTTATGTACTCTTCTCCATGCCAACTAGATTATTTGACCCAATGAAAGAAGAAATATAGATAATATCTTGTAAACCTTCCTCTTTGTATCCATTATTGATTTCATGAAAAATCTACTAATAATTTTCAAGATTTTCTTTATAAAGTTTAAAAACTTATTGATAATGATATCATTTATCTAACATGTAATCTTGAGTTGCATTTCAATAACAATTGATTTGAATAATATTTAAGTTTCTTTTATGTTGCTCCACACTAGGTTATATTGTTAGCTTCTCCCATGGGAGCTCATTTTCATTCATCATGGTACAATTATACATGAAATCATACTTTTCAAGCAACATAATTTCCCTTATCATCAATGTATCTACACCTAGCGGGAATTGGCAGTGTTTCAATCTCGTATCCTTTCTAAGAATCCACTTTCAATTTGTTAAGTATTATTTTTTATCATACAAAATATTCCTTTTTACAAGTAATTGCTTATTTTTCAAATAAATTGTCTGGTATGATAGAGATACGTATCGTTTCTCATAGCCTTTGGTTTATTTAAAGTAACATGTTCACCATAAAAAAAATTGTGTACATGAGTGATAAAAGTGCATTATCCTTCATCTAGAGTCCCTTCTAGAAATAGTGAAGGTATGAATTATTATTCTCCTTCCCTCTTTTGGCCAATGATATAAATTTTGTTGAAGATCTCCCCTTAGAGGTAGATAAATTTTAGCAAATATATCTTCCTCCTCCAATGCATCTCTCAAAATGATATCTTTACACTTATTTCATGATATCTCTTTACAACTATCTCTTCCTTGCCTCATAAAAATGTGACCTCTTTGGCGTTAATTGAGCATTTTCGAAAGGATATAATTTTGGTGTTAAAATAATTTTTTATTAAGATTTCAATATAGTCCTATTTATCCATCTTAAGGGGTGGAATATTTGGATTCCTGATTGGAAATACTTTTGTTATTTCTTGTTTCAGATATTTAAGGTTGAGTCTACTAGCATACCACCATTTATTGTTACCTAATGAATAATATGTGCACTATTTTAATTTATTTATTTAGATACACTGTTTTCCTTGTTTATCCTAGGAATTGGTTAAACTGTCATAACATAGATAGCTAGCCCATTTGACCCCTCCTTTGTGCACATTTTCAAGATGACTTAAGTATCATTTTAAAACATGCTTTCAACTCTTCCTTCTTTCTCCTCTATGATCCCATAACATAACACCTTTATAGTAGGTTGGTTCATGGTTTCTTGTCTTACATTTTATATATTTATATGTTCTTTCATTGTTACTTATTTTCTTTCAAAAGCATTTTGTGTGTGATACTAGCAGTTGAGATATTTTGTCCATCAACATTTCTTTAACTAGTTCACTTGTAACATTAGTAAGTTGTTTTCAAATATTTTATTTGTTTTAAATATTGTGTGACATTGCACATGGTTGTAAAAGTTAAGGTCCTTGGTTTGTGGTTTTCCTCCCTCAAACTTGGTGATGTTTATCTCTTTCATGTATTTCCCATTATCATTTCTTTGTTCATCTATCCTTCTTCTACTTTATTGTGATTATGTATGTACAAAAATAGTCCCACTAAAAAGGAGTCTAAATAGAGCATCCTAAAATATAATCAAATTTCTAAGGTGTACAATATATACTCATTCAGTACCCATTTTAGTACATGCTCATTTTTTTTGTTTCGCTAATTTTTTTTGTACATTTAGTTAATAAATATTTAGATATTTTCATGTTTAGTTATTCAATATTACCAATATCTATGAGGGACCCTTAGCTATGGGTGTGACCCTTAAATCGTTCATCCATTTAATCATAATTTTCTTATATAGGATTTATTAGATCATGTGTCAAATATTTCATATATTTTTGTTTATCACACCTTGATTTTGCACATATTTTGAGTATCTGTATATCCTTACTAGCCTCATATTTAAATTTAACTGTTGATTGGATAAAATAGGGCATCCTAGAGTGTATGGGAAACCCAAGTCTCCCATTACATGAAGGCATACCCCTTATGTTCCATATTGGCCTCAAATTCAAATTTGAGAGATGTATTTTGATTTTAGATAGTATTTTTATTTCGTCGTGTCCTCCTTTGAGTTTTGCACCCTAAAGAAACTAAGGGACATATAATTACAAGGTTACCTCTATAATTTTTGGATCCATTCAACTATCCATAAATCCATTTCCAACATATGATTTCTATTATCAAGCCAATCCAACTTCAAGCATTCAAGGGGAAATCTATTATTAAAACACATCAAGCACTCAAGGTATTTCTTTCTTCATATTCTTCATTGTTGCAAGCATAAAAATACATCATCCAAGAATGTATTTTATAAAATCTTAATAGGTATTTCTAAAGTCATGTTATTGCATCAACACTTGTAATCTCATTTAAAGATGAACTTGCATCATCAAGGTATAAGATAGTTTTCAAGCCTCTACTACTAATAGCATGCTTCCTTTCATTTCATGTAATTTATATTAAATGTCATAGTTAATTTATAAATATGAGTACTACTAAGACAAACCCCTTCATCCCAATATTTTCCCCATTTTTGTGTGTAAGTGACAGATGATAGAGTTATAGATGTAGCTATAAGATGATCTTAAAGTCTATTTCCGATATCATATATCTTCATCATATTTTGTAATCAAGGGAGCCTCCCTCATTCAAGGATGATTCAAGTCACCCCCTACACTCTAGGTCACTACGTATAGGAAATTCAAGCTTAGATTTGGCGTGAATATAGTTTCTATGTTGGCTTCTTACATCTAGTTTAAAATTATTATTTTTGAGTATATAATTTCCTATGTATAATAAAAATCCATTCTTTCCCCATAATCTATTTCTAAATCATGAATTCCCTTGTTAAATTTTAAACTAAAAATCATCTATTAAAAAACAAAACTTTCACACACATTCAATGCTTGATTTATCATAAGACTAGAGGCGTGTTTTCCTTCATAATGTATTGATTGAAAATTTGTTAGTGATATTCCTAGCTTGGATAATCCATCCTAGTGAACATCCTTCTCCTAAAACCAATTTTATTTATTTACACTTGATATTAAGTATAAGCAATAGAATAGATTTTATCCTATCGCATCGCAAATCAAAGAAAATTAGAGTTTTCAAAGTTGACACAATTATATATTATACTATGCATTGGTGTTCCTTTAAGAATATATGAATGGAAAATAAAGAAAGTGAAAATTTCCCTTGGTATCTAGTTTTGAGGCATTAAGGTAAAGTTATATTCATTTTTTACAAGGACCATTGTAACATAAACTTATATAAAGATGAAAAAGTTGGTTACGTGATAATATATATGAAGTTATAGCCCATGATGTAAAAAATAATATTAATATATTGATATGGATGCCTAAAGATAATATTGTTGTAATTGAATATTCCTGATTACACCTTACTTAATCTTACTTATAATAATGCATTACATGGTAGTTTGCATATGAAACACCCAGGAGTTTGTACGTATATTTGCACATGGTATAGGAGAATTCCACTTTAGGTGGTGATAGTTGTTATCATGCATTCTATTTTATGTGTGAGATCCACCTTTAGTAAACATATCACATTATCATCATCATCATATGACACAAACTTAATTGTAAAATGGAGGATGATCCACCTTTTGTGGACATGTGATTCCACCTTGTATGGGTGATAGCTTATCTACTCCTTATCATAGTCTATTATTGTCTTCCTTATTTAAGGAGGCTTATTATGTACACTTTCATTATGTCCATTATAAAAGATATCATTCTTGTATCTTCAAGCAATTTCTTGGCATTCTCTTATGGAAGTTTTCTTGGTCTTTCATTTGATCCTAGGAGTGTTGTAGAATCACCTAAAACTCTAACATGGTATCAAATCTCTCAAATTGCAATGGCTTCTTCTCAAATTTTTTTTTTTGGATTAAATCAGTTGTGGCTACAGAATAAGGCTATTTGCACATCACCATTTCATAGTCTATTTGGAGAAAAATTGGGGTTTTGTATTTTGTGGCCTTCTATTGCAAGTGAATATTGGAGCTTGTTCGTGCAAAATAGAGGTTGACATCATATTAAAGATTTCCAAAAAAAACCCTAAGTTAATTTTTTCTTCATCCAAATCAAACACTAAAGGATAGATCTAGAGCCATTAGAATTTCAGAGGTGTGACAATAGTGATTCAAAAAAATAATTATAGAAACAATATTCAAACAACGCTATCTCAGTCATCTAGACTCCTTTTTTTGAGAATTTGTTTTATGGGGCGGGGGGGTAGAACTTCATGATCTACATAGTGGTGTAGGTTGTTTTTTCTATCTGTGCCTGAAGTTTTTTTTGGAAAATTGAAAATCTCATTTTTTTCAACTTCCAAGGCCCCGTTGAGACTCATATAGAGTCCTTTTCAGGTAGAATATTTTTTTAAGTGTATAATTTTTCTATATTTTACCGTGGTGCTATGAGATTATAGTGACTGTGATTAGAAATTTTCCCATCATAATTTAGCTTAGTTTTGCAATTTTAATGTATAGACCTTAGTTTGGTCTTATGCATAGTGATGTAAGTCTACTATAGCCTAATTTTAGGGTGTAATCAATTCTTAATCTTAATTTATAATGTGATAAGTGTATCATTGATGTAATCATGGGATATGGAACACATCCTATAATAAATTTAACTAGGAATAATTATGAGTCATAGGAAAAAGGAATTCTCAAACATCGTAGATGGCTTAATTTCTTACCTCATCTTTATGGACTCATTCCTAACCCAAAGACACAGTGGAGGAAAAGAAATTTGCAAAGATTAAATTCGTCATAGTAGATTATTGCTTGGTTTGAGTCTTGGTTCATATTTACACCATGCATTCTACTCCAAAATCAAGGATATCCTTTTCCCATGTACAATTGGGGCCATTATTTGGGAGCATTTTGGATATCCACATATTCGTCCATTTCCATATTATCTTATTGTAGATTGTCTCATTCTACTTAATATGAATATTATTCCCTATAATGATGATACATCAGATGAGATTGAATATAATGTATATATTTAGAGTAAGGATGATCCAACAACTCCACTTTCAGCTCCAACTTCTCCAGTTGAGATCACACATTCATATCCTATTTATAATTCTAGTGGATCATTACAAGAGATATCTATTTGTCTAATTGATTGGAATTCTTATTTGCTAGATATTGGTTCATTCTTTATGGAGTCTCACATTTCTGATTTGGGAAACATACTTGAGGGGGTTTTCTAATATTTTATGATAGCTTCATCATATTTTAACTTGAAGATACTTCTTCACCTTCTTTGGAGATTGACATTCTTGATTCTTCTCCTTCGCTTGGTTTGTCACATTTCATGGTTTAGTTTGATGATGTGATGAATTATTTGAGCTTGGAGATACCTATTAAATTTTAAGAGATTTATATTCAGATACCTTCTTCCTCCTTTCATTTGGATATGGACTCGTTCATGTCATCATCATCATACTTCATTTGGATTTCACTTCCTAGTTCCAATCCAAAATGGGAAGCATTCCTGCATTTGTACTTGGTATATCTTCTTCCCAAGGGGAGAAATTTTTTTTGTAGGCATTGGATTATGTTTTTTCCTCAATTACTCACCCTTCTTGTAGGATATTCTTCATTGTGGGGGGACATTATGTCTCCTTTCATTCCTATGGGGGGGGAGGGTCATTGGTGGTATATATATGATGTATTTATTCCTTGGGGGGTCTTGTGTGATCCATCCATCCATGCATCTTATTTATTTTCATCTCTCTTTTTCGAGGGGAGTTTTTTCCCATGAGGTTTTATCCCTTTCTCTTCTTTATGAGAGAGTGCATTGTATTTTCATATTGTACATGTGTCGCTTGCGTGGCCTAGTCGCTAGGATCGATTTTGTATTGTGAGTTTAAGTGTATCCCCCTAAGTTTGACTTAAGAGGGGGTTTTGTTATAACTAAATTTTCATAATTGTACTTTACTTAATCTTTCTTAGGATTATGCATTGCATAATAGTTTACATATGAGACACCGAGGAGTTTGCTCCTTTATTTGCAAATGATATAGGAGAATTCAACTTTACGTGGTGATAGTTGTTATCACAAATTCTAATTTATGTGTGGGATCCACCTTTAGTGCACAAATCACATTATCATCCTCATCATATATGCTTAATTGTATAATGGACAATGATCCACCTTTGGTGGACATGTGATTCCACCTTGTATGGGTGATAGGTTATCTAGTTCTTATCATAGTCTCTTATTGCCTTTCCTATATAAGTAGGTAGGTATTATGCACATTTTAATTGTGTCCCTTAGAAATCGTATCATTATTTAATATTAATGAAATTATCTTTTTCTTTCATTTGATCCTACGGGTGATGTATAGTCACCTAAAACAAAAGCAGATTCTATTGAAGAAATATTTATTACTCTAAAATGACTAATGATTGAAATCATTAAGAAAGTTGTTGGGAAAGGACAAGATAAGAGAATGGAAAATCTATTAAATAGAAGGGATTTACACTCGGTTCTAGAATCTTTTGGAATGCCCCCTTTAGAAGAAGGCAGCTCCTAACAAGTTGAAAGAAGATCCACCAAGTCTTCTTGTGTCACTCCATCTACTATGAAGAATAGTTCCCTTTGAAATATTTTCATAAAGAAATAAAGTTACAACAAGGCCCAAAGGACTAAGGCCAATCTCAATAGAGATAAGTCCAATATGAAAATTGATTATAGAATTTTTGAGGCAGATGAAGAACAAGAAAAAGGAAACTATATTAGAAAAAAAGACTGAAAATAAAAAGAGAGGCGACATGAGAAGAAGAGGAAGAATAGAAAGATGATTTCAAACCTCTAGTGTGGAAGAAGAAGAGAAAAGTCTCATCTTATACATAAGAAAAGTATACATAGATTAGAAGGAGAAAATAAATAAGTAATTCTCGTAGTTGAGAGACATTATTGATTTAAATCTCACTAGTTTGTTAAGATTACTCGATGAATCCATACAAAATATATTAAGAGATAAAATTATCAAGCTCAGTAAAAGGGGCTTAAGATATTCTATTGAAGATTGAATGTGAAAGTGAGATAATGGCCTCTATGGGATCCTTCCCTTAGGAAGAAAATAAACCAAAGGTGTATGAAATTCATCGGCAAGAAAGGGAGTGGTCATTGTTGTTTGAATGTGAGGCTTTTGAGTATAGCCAGGAGTAGTTCTAGAGAGGCCTCTCAGGATTTAGGAGCGAGATATGAAGATGGCGATTTTAATGAGGTGGCAGTATTTTTTTTCAGGTTGTCTCTTTTCTTAGGTGCTCTATTGTTTTGTCGCTTTTTTGTGGGTGTGGGGGTGTCTCTTACTTTAGCACGTCTTGTTCTCTTTTTTCTGTGTGGTGATCTGTTTGGTATTGTGCATTTTTTCCGTAGGCTTTCGGAGGTAGAGTTCGGTGGTTTGGTCTTTCTATTGGGGAGTTTCCCCCCTTCTCTTGTGTTGGCGGGTTGGGTGTTTTGTTTGTTGGGGGCTCGGTAGTTCGTTGTTCTGTGTTTTTCCTGCATCCCCCTTGGTGTGTTTCTTGGAAGCATGGTTTTTGCTTGCGGGGTGTTTGGAAGGAGTCTTTGGTCGTATTCTTATGTTATGAAGTTCGTCCTTCCTCTTTTCATTATCCTATAGTGTGGGCTTACTTTCTAGCGGTTTCCGTCTCTTGCGTTTGTGGATTCTGTAGTTGGCTGCCTTGGGATATTTTCTAGCTTTCTCTTCCCTGCATTCTTTCTTCTTCCTATTTTTGTGTTGCAGCCTTTGGTGGTGAATTCTTTTTTAGTTGTTCATGGACCTTGCGGGTTTATTATGGGTTTTGGATGCTTATGGGATATCAACATAAATTTTATGAGTCTTTTTTCACGTTTTTAGGTGCAAGGTTGATTGTTAATGAAGCATTGTTTCTCTCCTAGATTCCCTTCATCCCTATCTTTTGTAGGCTTTCTATGGTTTGATGGCTGGCTTCCTCTAGAGAGTGGATTTTTTTTTCTTGTCTACGGGGGAGATAGTTGTTGTAAGTGTCTTTATGAGAGGGCTTGGTTCAAGCTTTTTTGGTCCCTCTATTTTTGGAGGTTTTGGAAACCTATTTTTGGGTTTTCTCTATGGAAGTAAAATTAATTTTTTTTGTTGGGCCATGACATTTTAATGTGTTATCTTATGAAGTTTTTGTTGCTAGATGGACCTCTTCTTGCTTTGCTTCACCTTTCATGGAGAAATTTATTTTTTTCTGGGTGAGATTTTCCCTTGTTCTTGGGTAGATTTTCTTATCTAGCAATGTTGTCCCAGTCGTGATTGGAGCTGCAAATCTCTTTCTCTCCTATTCTTTTGCTAATTTTTTCTTCTGGGTTAAGGAGATATTTTCTCATTTTTACGATTGTTTCCAAATGGTAGATGCTGAAAATTTTGAAGGGCCCTCTTTGGCTACTGGGTGTGTTTTATTTTGCATATTTTTAGGTTTTGAGGTTACTTAGACCCTTGGTGGAGTCTTGTGCTTATCTTTTCTTCTGATTTGGAGGAATAATAGAGATGATCCAAGGTGTCCTTGCACAATCACTTATCTAGGACTTTACTTGTCCTAACCTTCCCTAGATCCTAAGTTCACTTCTAGGACCTCAATAGTCTTTTCTCTTTTGGCCTAAGACTATCCTAACTCAACTCCAAGAGTTAGTCTCTTTGTGCTTCACATTGAGGGATCACTAACATTAAGGTTACTTCAAATATTCACTCTTCCTTGAATGACTCCAAGTCCAAACTCTTCACAAAATATTCACCAATGTTGTAGGGGTTATATCCATCCTTGAAACATTCATTTGACATCCATCTGACTCCATTGGAATGGGACATCAATATTTAATCAATCGACACTAAAATTCCCACTAAGTGCACCATTGTGCTTCTCTTGTATTAGATTTTCTCTAATAGACCCTCTAGGAACACATAACTGACTTCCTATAAACAATAGATCACTTTGCAAAGTATATTCTGAGAATTCACTATGAAAATGATTCTTGAACTCTTGATATACCTTATAGATGTCTGCAAAGTCTCCATCTTCTACATATAAGTCTTTGAAGCTCTCAATACCCATGCTCTACAGGTGTATCTCTTGTACAGTCAAGGCTCTTCTTCTTAAGGCATCTTATCACTTATTTTGTAATCCCTTCTCATGCTTGATGTTGAAAGGGTAGCACTGTAGATATTCTACCCACTTCACATGTTGATGACTGAGCTTGTCTTGTGAATTTAGGAAACTCGGTGCTTGGTTGTTTGTAAATACCACAAACACCTTCAGAATACAGTAGTGCCTCTACAACCTGAGTGCTTGGACTAGAGCATACATCTCTAGGTCATAAGAAGAGTACTTCTTAGCTTCACTTAGATTTTCACTATGGAAAGCCGCAGGTCTTCTCTCTTGACTCAAGATAGCACCAATAGCCACATTGCTAGCAATACACTACACTGTGAATAACTTCTCAAAGCTTGGAAAAATCAATATTGGTTGAGTAGAAATCTTCTTCTTCAACAACTCAAATCCATGATTAGCTTTCTCATTCCACACAAACTTAGTTTTCATTCCACCTTTTATAGTATCAAGAATAGGAGCAGAAAATTGTACTAAATTTCTTTATGAAGTTCCTATAATAATGAGCTAAACCATCAAAACTTCTTACCTCTGTTGTTTTCCTTGGAGTAGGCCAATTGAGAATGGATTCCACATTAATTGGATCCATCTTTAGATTGCCTTGGGACCGCACAAACCCAACATATACTAGCTCCTGCTTCATGAATTCATATTTCTCCAAGTTTATCATCCACTTCTCCTCATGTAGCTTCTTGAAAACTATCTACAAATGTTTGAGGTGTTCTTCTTTGGTCTTAGTATAGATGATTATATCATCTAGATACACTACCACATACTTTCCTATGTAGTCTGTAAGGACTTCATTCATTAATCTCATGAATGTAGATGGGGCATTGGATAGCCCAAATGGCATCACAAGCCATTCATACAAACCTTTTGTGGTTTTGAAGGTTATCTTTCATTCATCTCCCTCATTAACTCTGATTTGGTTGTATCGACTCTTTAAGTCAAACTTTGTGAAAAATGTGGCTTCTCCTAAATAGTACATTAGGTCTTCTATCCTAGGGATAGGGAACCTATACCTAATGGTGATATAGTTTATTTCTCTTGAGTCAGTACATAGCCTTCAATTTCCTCCCTTTTTGGGTACTAAGATAGTGGGTACGACACAAGGACTAATGCTTTTCCTATTGAGACCTTGGCTTAGGAGTTCCTGGATTTTCTTAGCTATTTCCTCATTTTGTTGAGGAGTCATTTTATAGGCTTCCTTATTAGGAATGGTAGCTCCTGGGATAAAGTCAATTTGGTGACTAGCATCTCTCTTAGGGGGTATGGTTGATGGTTTTCCATCACTAACAATGCCTTCATACGTCTACAACATCTCCTGCACTTCTATTGGCAATTATGTCTTCTTGACTGCCTTTTCTACAATTTCTTATTTTGGCTTCAACACAAGTGCAAAACCAACTCCCTCTCCTTCCTCTAAGGTTTCCATGAACTCCTTCTCACTGACCATAAGGACATTGGGGCCTGTAGACTTTATCTTTGCATCCTCTAATAGTGACCGTATTTTGAAAATCACATTGTCCTTCTTCAAAGAATAACAATTCTTTGCTCCATCACGCATGGCCTATGAGTCAAATTGACATGGCCTTCGAAGGAGTAGGTTACATGCATCCATAGGTAGTACATCACACAACACCTTGTATTTGTATCTCCCAATTGAAAACTCCACCCGAGATTGTTCATTTACAAGGACATGTTTTCCTTTGTTCAACCAAGTGACGTTATATGGGTTGGTATGCGGTATTCTTTTCATCTTCAATTTTCTGATTGCCTCCTCTGACACTATGTTTTCATTAGACCCTGAGTCTATAATGACTCTACAAACCTTTCCCATCATCTTGCATTTCACTCTAAACAGTGACCTTCTTTGACAAGGTGCATCTTTGACTGGCTCCTTGATTAATGTATTTCTCATCATGAAGTTCTCTCCTTCTTCTGACTCTAGGGGTATCTTGGGGTGTTTATTTCCACCACTAGACTCCTCTTGAACATAGTTTACCCTCTTGTCACTTCCTTGGGAAGTAGACCGTTTCTCTGGACGTCTGTATGCGGGGTGTCCAATCTGGTTGCGTTGGTAAGATTTCATGTTTGCAAAATAGTTACCTCTTCCTTTTCTATTGCCTCTTCCTCTCCAACTACTATTAGAGTTACTTCCTCTATTGGATTTTCCTTTGTTTGAGATTCTTTCTTGTTGCTCAATAAGTTTGGTTACTCCTTGATCCTTTGTCTAAGAACTGCTACCACCATATCCACCTATTTTTCCTCTATTGTCTATTCCTTTGCCTCTACCTCTGGTGGTGCTTGAATCTTTTTTCTTTCTTAGGTTCTCTTCTACCTTCACTTCAATTTGGTGGTATTTCTGAATAGCATCATGATTCAAGAGACTCATTTCATCTTTTATAGTCCACTTGAGACAATTAAGGTATCTAGCTACCTTAACATTCTCATCTTCTGCAACTTGAGACCTCATACATGTTAGAGTAATTAGTTAGTTTACTTACTCTTTTTTCACTTAAGCTATCTCTTAGGTGCATATAATTAATACTTTATATTAATTATATTGTGCAACCTAGTCTTTCTATTTTAGGGTTTGTTCACCT
>MU223575.1:4029945-4049056 GCA_018584345.1 Thuja plicata | reverse complement strand
TTCTTTTGAGCATCTCTGAGCTCTGCTTTTTCATTCTTGTGCTTCTTCTTTGTATCAGGTTATTTGAATGCAGGTGTATTTGGGTTCTGTGGATTTGCATGTGTCAAATCCTACATGGTATCAGAGCCACCCTGTCACTGCCTGATTGAAGGTTTTTGAAGCCACGATTCAAAGACGACAGCCACAACTTCTCTAGGGTTTTTTCTTTCACTTTGAAGGAGGCACTATTTTCTGGAGTAATTTGAGCAAAAATAGACTCTTCCATTACGTTCAGAAGGCCCAGGAGAGTCAAAAAAATATAAATTTTGACTATTTTGGCCTCTGTGACCACAGGCAAGAAATTTTAGCCTATTAGGGCCGTACGGGCTCAAAAATTGAGAAAAAACTAAAAAAAATTTAAAAAATGCACTTTTTTAAGCCCTTATGGGCGCTGCCAACATGCCGCCTGTGCACCGCCGCTGGCCAGTGCGCCACCCTCCCGCTGCTCGGCCGCCACCCGGGCCCGCCGCCGCCACCCGGCTGCTCGGCCGCCGCCTGCACCCGGCCCGCCAGCCGCCGCCTCCCCGCCCGACCACCACTTCCACCGGCGGTGCCGCCCATGGACCACTGTCGCGCCACCCAAGTCCTGCTACGGCCATACGGCTATCAATTTTTTTTGTAGGACTGTGTTTTTGTAGAGAGAGTGCTCTTTTGGCGTACTTGTGGTTTTTTCGCCATAGCTTGGGCATACGGTGTCCTTTTTTGGAAAATGAAATATCACCGAAAAGGTGTTTCTGAGCCTGTCACATTGGTACAGGTCTCATTTCCTGATTTTTCCATTTTCTTGCCAATTTTTGTAGTCAAAGTCATACCTTTGTTTGTGCTCCTGTTCTACTTCTGGAACTCAGGTTTTTTTCTCATTTCTTGTACTTTCATAGTAATTTGTGGTGTACAGGGGATATGATTATACATTGTGGGTGGGTGCATTTTACTTTCTACAATTTCCTTCGGAAAGACCCTTCTACTTCTGTCTTATTCTTCTTCCAATGTCAGACCCCTCTGTGGCCTAATTGACACCTCATAACTACCACACATGGAAGCCACACATGACCAGACTCCTCATGTCACGAGGTTTATGGTCCTACATGGATGTGGCTCAACCAGTTCTTCAGAGGCCTTATGAGGTGCTTATGCATAGAAATAGGATGGATGAGGCAATGGGCCTCATTGCCATGAACATTTCAGATTGGTTGTTGTTCCACCTGGATGGTCTGACTACACGCAGGGATATGTGGGACAAGTTCTCCACCTTGTTTGGCACCATGGATCAGTTCAAAATTCTCCAGATAGATGCAAAGTTCACCTCCTTGGCACTTGACTCATTCACCAGCATTGAGGACTTCCTGATGAAGTTCAAGTCTCTTCGATCTATTTTACAGGTTGCTGGAAAGATGAAGTCAGATGATGAGTGTATCTTCCTGATACTCTCCAAGCTTCGTGGTCCTTATATGATTTTCACTTCTACCTTCTACTCCACTATGGATGCAATGGGTGCCCGACATATTATGCCCTCTTTTGAGACCTTCTGTGACAGGTTAACTCATGAGCAGTCCATGCTCAGTCAGATGGATTCTCTTACAGGTTCACAATCACAGGCATTGCTTGCCAAGTCATCTCAAGATACACAAAAGCTGAAGCCAAAGCCGATATCTGATTCCTCTTCTTAGCACTCTACAGGCCCACCATATTCTTCTAAGAAGGAGAAATAGAAGTCTCAGAACCCCACTTGTTCGTATTGTCAGAAGGGGCCCCATGATGAGTCCCACTGTTTTTAGAAGAGATTCAATGGCTATGAGAAACAGATTGTAAATTTGCAAGCTCTCCTTCAGAAGATCACTATTTCCTCTCCATCCTCTTCCACCTCACAGGGGTCTTCTTTTTAGTCTTCTTCCTCTTCTTCGACATCTAGACAGGATTTTGGACAGGGTCATGCATTACGGGCATCTGTTGCATCCCCTTCACAGGTCCTTTGGATACTGGATTCAGGTGCTTCTCACCATATGGCATCTTCTTAGGATTTGTTCTCTTCTTTTGAGGCTTCTCCTATTCCTCATATTCTCATGGGGAATAACACTGTATAGACAGTCTACGGGATAGGTTCGGTTAGCATTCAGGATGGCACATTTAATGATGTATTGTATGTTCCATCTCTCTCTGCAAACCTTCTCTCAATTTATCAGATTACACGCAGTGGGTCAGGGAAGATAGTTGAGTTCACGGCCAATTCATCCTTCATCAGGGATAGTGTGATAGGAGGCATTATTGCTATAGGGATAGTTGATCATTCCACCCATCTCTACACCTTCTCTCACTTTGGTCCACCATCTCCATTGTTGGAGCTCGACTCTCCTCTTTTGAGAGAGCATCATGCAGTGCAATCAGGTCGCTTGAACCTTTGTTTTGTTCCCGAGACTAGTGTTGTGACTGCCACACCACATCCTGAGGAGTACTTTTCTCTTTAGCAGGATTCTTCTTCAGCATTTCTTGACCCTCCATCTCCATTCATCGAGCCACCAGGTGCAGTTGTTGAGGACTCTAGAGAGGACATTCATCTCCTTTTTGATGATAATGTCAGATCACCTATCATACAACTTACATTGGGGATTCCCTTTTAGGATCCTTGTGTCTACTCCTTTGAGCATCAGCTCGGCCTTCCAGTGACACCTCAACTTTTGAGGTTCCCTCGATAGTGTCCACTGACTTTCACTCCTCTGTATTGGAGTCACAGTGGTTTGTTCATTGATCCAAGGGTTCTTTCATTCTAGGAGGGCTTTGGAGCCTCGACCCTCTCTCACAGGGGGGTTGGCAGCATGCATTATACTCATGGCTTTGAGAGAGTCTCTTGAAGTCATTCTTTGTCTTTTTCTTGCCTTTGTATCTCTTTTTGGAGACGGGTTTTTCCCACTGGGTTTTCTCCTTTATCTCCAGTTCTCAGAGATTTCTTTGTTGTTGCGTACCTGATCAGGCCTTGTTGCCGAGACCCTCTTTCCCTGCTTTCATAGCTATGCTAGGTTAGCTTACCTCTTCAGCTTCACTTAAGGGGGGGTGTTAGAGTAGTTAGTTAGTTTACTTACTCTTTTTTCACTTAAGCTATCTCTTAGGTGCATATAATTAATACTTTATATTAATTATATTGCGCAACCTAGTCTTTCTATTTTAAGGTTTGTTCACCTTTATAGGCTGAACTTTGTAATTTTTTTTTCATAACTTAGAGAATAATATTGTGACTCTTCTTTTGAGCATCTCTGAGCTCTGCTTTTTCATTCTTGTGCTTCTTCTTTGTATCAGGTTATTTGCATGCAGGTGTATTCAAGTTCTGTGGATTTGCATGTGTCAAATCCTACAATACATAATCTCTAAAATTATTCAATATAGGAGTTCACATCTAAGTCCTTTTGTCTTAGACTTTGTCTTTTTTTATGCAATTGGATTTCATAATCCTCAGGAACATAAGCATCTCTAATTTTTGCAACCATAGCCTTCCATATAGAAATGGGATTCTTTCCTTCCTTCTTTCTCTCATCTTGGATAAATTTGCACCAAGTGAGTATAGACCCTCTTAGTCTAAACTTAGCAACTTTCATCTTCTGAGCTTTAGTAATTCCATCACATTAAAAGTGATTCTCTAGTCCTTCTATCCAATCTAGGACTATCTTTGGTTCCATCTTTCCACTAAAGTTAGGAACTCCTTCTAGTGCTTTACCACTTAAAGCCTTCATTGCCTTTAAGAATTGTTCCTTAGTGAGGATAGGGTCAGCTTTAGGTACTTCATCATATAAAGCAATCTCTTTGTCTTTCCCCTCAACCTTATCCTTCACTTCTTTAGTCTTTTCTTCCACTTGGTCCACTTTTTGTTCCAATTGTGTCAATCTCTCTCTGCGCAATCTATTCTCCTCTTCTTTCTCATATACCTTCTTTTCCAACTCTGTATTTTTCACCATTTTAGACTCTCCTATTGACTCTATTGGTCAGAACATTCACCACAAGCCTGATCAACAAGGCTCTGATACCAATCTAATAGAGATGCTCCAAGGTATTCTTGCACAATCACTTATCTAGGACTTTACTTGTCCTAGCCTTCCCTAAATCCTTATCTCACTTCTAGGACCTCAATAGTCTTTTATATTTAGGCCTAAGACTATCCTAACTCAACTCCAAGAGTTATTCTTCTTGTGCTTCACCTTGAGGGATCACTAACATTAAAGTTACTTCAACTCTTCACTCTTCCTTGGATGACTCCAAGTGCAAACTCTTCACAACTTCCTCATTACAGTTGTAGGGGGTATATCCATCCTTGAAACATTTATTTTACCTCCATCTGACTCCATTGGAATGGGACACCAAGAATTAATCAATTGATTTCAAGTCTAACTATCCTTTTAGCCTAATAGCCCTAATTGGTCTACTAGCCCTGAACAGTGTGTTTTTCCCACTTAAATCCCAAAACATACAAAGGACCTCAAAAAAAAACTTCACATTCAGATACACTTTGTCAATACCTTTAATATTTTGTAGGTCTTTGGTACCTAAGTTGTCCTTACAATAGAATCCTGAAATGTAGGACAAATAAGGCTAATTGGGCTAGAAATGTGCAGTCTAGTGATTTCTACCTAGAAATATACCTAGATGGATTGGAAAATGCCTGATATGACTTGTAGGTATCTATAGGAATATTATCTCTCTGAAACCAGACTTGGTTTTATTCGCTCCTTCATTCCCCTATAATTGCACATCTAATTCACTTTGTCAAACCACTAACCGGACACTCAATGCTCGCATAGTGCATGAATTTAAAAATAGCAAACTGACTCTTCTGACCTGCTACCTACATATTTACAAATTAAAAAGGCTCCCCTACCATATTCATCTAGACCAAAATGGTTTCCATGGTTGTATTCTATGGGTGAGCCATGAAACTAAAAACCACACTGTCTACTCCAGCAACTAAACAGTTTACAAAGCAATTTACTAAAGATAAACAAATGAACTCAAAACCACTACACTACTGAATAGAAAGTACTTACAATTGTCACTAACATGTAGAACAAATACTAACTCTTGCAATTCAATCAATACAATAACTCATAAACACAATGCAACTCGACTGTCATTGATAACCAGTACACATAGCTTTCATTCACTTTCAAAATTACACTTCACCACTCAATGCCTCAGGAAATGGGATCCATTTTTCCTTAATATGTCATGCCCGTGATTCTAGGCAATTATTGATTACTCAACAGGAATCCAATTTTCCATTTGTTGTCATGCAAGATTAAAAGTTGCTAAAATGTTGTCAAGCAACATTATGACAACATTACATCTTTTTGCATAAAAGTTGATAGGGGTCTCTATTCAACCTAGAATGGTGTAGAAAGATTCTATGAACCATTTTAGCCACTATTCTACCCTTTCCTAAGCCTTCAATTATTTTAGACATATTTACACCCATTTTCCCACATTAGGTCTAATTTAGAACTTAAAAACTAGACAGCAATAAACATCTAGGATGTATTGAACCTAGTCTAATCCAACTAGGAACACACTAACAAGACCTTCTAAGGTCAAGTTAAAACCTACTAACTTGGCTAGGGTCAGTACAAGCCAAAATTGTAACAAGACTTAGGGATTTTCCTAGGTGCTCCTGCACCAAGGAATCAAATGAGGGTCCTTTATGTGGCTTGTTGGAGGACTAGGTGCCTTTTATTGTGCTCTCTATTACTCTCATTTACTATTGTGGTGGACCTATCATCTATTGAGGTGGTGATGTTCTTTGAGGGTGGAGTTGACGATGACATTTTTTATCTCTTAATTCTGTGTCTACTAGAAGGATAGATGGTCTTAGAAGTGGAGTTTGCGAAGGAAATATTTCTCTCTCATTGATCCTATTGAGGTTGGATCAACTTCTATGCAGGTGGAGGGGAGTTTGTTTGGGAGACTATTTTTTCCCTTCTAGGAAATATATAATACTTGTATTTCTATGGTTTGGGGTTCCATTGGTAAAACCCTCTATATTGGTTTTGGGAGACATGTTAAAACCCAAAATTATGGTTTTAGCTAGTTTGCTAATGTACATTCATTTGAGGCTATTTGTTTCCATTGTTTTGGGAGCCATGACAAAACTCAAAGATATGCTTTTCAATACCATTCAAAACCCCAAGGACCTCTTTGATAGGGAGACTATCTCTATGATTTAAGGTGTAGGTCTTGCCTTGTTTTTGGGGAAGCTTCTAAATTGATTATTCTATGTTGTAATGTTGTGTTCAGTCTACTAGCTTTAGGTTGTTGTCTTGTAATATGTAATATGTTCCAGCTAATCAACATTTTGGGATTCTAGATCCTCTCAAAATCTGATATGTACTTGGTTTTGGGGCCCCATCAAAACCTTCTTTTCTCCTAATCAATAACACAATAGTCTCTATGGAAGATGAATAGATGACCAGATATATACAATTATAAGTTATCTAGTAGATCATCTTTCCTCCATCAAATGAGTTATCCATTGTTTTGCAAGTAAGAGAGTTTTTTTCTATTGTATATATAGGGAAGAATTTTATATTGTTAAGGTGCACTTTTTGGTATTGTGGAACATTGCATTTTATTTTTTTAGTATAACAAGGGGAGTATATCTAGAAAATTGATATTTTAGAGATCACTGCAGCATCATAGATTGCATCCCTATGTATTTTCTTACTCACACAAGCGCAATTTTAGCATGTATGGCCTCCTATACCCAATCCTATTTTTCCATCTTAATTTGGATAAAATATTTAGTCATCCATTAGAGGATTTGGTCATCTTGGACAATAATGATTCCATCCATTGGAGGATTTGGTCATCTTGGACAATATTCTCTCACTGATTTGGCCACAAATTGAAATAATACAACAATTAGCTTGTGCGAGTAGGAAATTAAAATCCTTGTTTGTTTTCTTTGAAATATCAACCCCAAAATTATAAGGAGAGGTGTAAAAGGATGTTACCCCCATTATTTTGACATCAATCTCAATTCATCTATATTAAAAAATTCAATCAAGTCAAATCTTTCAATAATTAAAGCGCCCAAGGCATTTCATCCAATGATATTATTCATATCTAGCCTTTTGCAAAGCTTCAACACACTTCCTGCAATTATGTGTTCATGATTTTAATTTTTATGTCTTGTTAAGTCATCTTATTGTATCAAAACTTGTGATTACATTAAAAGAGTATTGCATCAACAATGTATAATAAATTTGAATTCTCAAATCTAGCCTTTGTTACATATAATTTGATAAGATGCTAATTATATTTCAATATTAAAGTTAATTCCAAAATTCATCTTTAACCTAGAAAATCCCCATTCCACCCAAAATTCTTTTATTTTAAGTTTTTAGATTATAGGTGGTGAATGCATGAGGTTAGGTATAGATTGGTAGTTAGGAGTTCTAACAAATACATTTTGTCAGATCAAAAGAAGGTGTAATACAGTCACCCTTCTTGACTGAGTTTAAGAGTAGATCACTTCACTTGACTAAGTTCCTCTCATTTTTCTCTCAATTTGGATCATAAGTTAGTCATTGTATGCATTTTATGTATTTTTTCCCATAAAAGTCATCTTTTCATTAAATTTTCCCTATATATTACATAATCATGTACCATCACAGATTCACTTTTAACTCATCATGAGGGATTGTTGAATTCAATTATTGACCAAAATATATATCCAATTGGATTACTCTCATCTTAATCTAGTTAAAGATGAAATACATATATATTCCTGGTTTACCCTAAAAGATGGAAAACTCTATTTCCACACATTATATTTTGGTGAACCTGACGTGTCCTATCCTTCCATCTTCTAATTTATAATTTTTATGCAATTAATTGTGATAATGAAACTCACTAACTCTAATGGAATAACAGAGAAATATAATATAAAGAGAAAACAAAATACAATAAATTAAGGCAATGTATTGATGAAACGGAGGGCTGATAATGGGGCCTAAGGCTCTCCCAACTACTAGACCACCTTGCAGAACCAATGCGGAAGCCAAAAACACAGTGAGAGAAGAATTAACAAAGATCCTTTATCATTAATATATAAAAATTGCTACATGACGAGCTGTAAGGCCTTCCCGGTTTGGGCCATATATTCAATGAATTACAATATGATCTTCACACATGCGAGTTCATAGACCTACTTATAGATAATTCAAATCTTATTCTAGCATTGCTACTTTTGAGATCCTTAAACTAAGAACATACAAAAAAATATATACAAGAGTCCACCATAGAGGTTGGCGCTCAAATCCATAAGAGAGACCCAAATTTAGGTCCACACAGATCCCAATGAGAAACCCCACATTAACTCAGCAATAAAAATTAAATGTAGAAGTCAGCTAGATCAGGATAAACATCTTGGAAGGATGATCACCAAAAATAAGCAACCATCAATAAGGACATAATTGAGCATCAGACAACCCATCGTAAAGAGATTACTGAAATATGTTGGTAAAAGCATACCTAAGAAACAAAAAAACTATTGGTAAGAGATCACTGAAATCTATCAGTAAAGCATACCCGAGCAACAGAAGACAAACTACAAAGAAAAATTAAACATCTTTTTGGTTGAGCAGGATTGCCAATGACCCAAGATGCTCCTACATCAGACACCTGGGGTTACAAGAAATGATTCCCTAAATCATGTATCAGGTCCAACATGAAATAATTCCAAATTAGATTGAGAAATCTAAGATGATTCCTCAATCATTCTATTCTTCAACTTTACCAGATATGTTAGGGTTTGATAGATCCAGAACAATATAAGAATAACAGTTATATGCAGAAAACAAAAGAAGATTAAATCTTAACACAGATAACACACAGATTTAACGTGGTTCACCCTAAACCTAGGCTACATCCACCTACATAGTTGTCCAACCTTTCTTATTATCTAGCAAAATAGTACACCAAAATTACAATGCATTATGCATCTCATCCGCTTATAACATGCATTTTAGGACAACCTCTAAAATTGACCATTTTAGGGTTTTACAATGTTGGTCTTCTTTTTTTTAAAAAGAAAATCTTATTCCTGAAAAAGCACAAAAAAATTTCGGCCCTTAGGGCCACAGTGTCAACACCCACTACATGATCAGTTGCCATAATATCAACAATCTCCCACTTGGATACTGATTAGGCTCCACACCAAACAATCTCCCACTTGGAGACTGAAACTAGACCACAATGTAGTATGTGCAACTCCCACTAGATAAAATACCTTGTTGTGTATAAACTCCACAATCATCAGTCAAGAAGCCCAATAGAAGCTGAGAAAGAAACCAGCTTCTCCTTGGGGACTGCCTTCATGAACATGTCTGCAGGATTATCACTTGTGTGAATTTTTCAAGCTGTAATTGGCCATCCTCCAAAATAGACCTTATAAAATGGTACTTGAGCTATATGTGCTTTGTCCTTGAATGAAAAGAAGAATTATTTGCAAGATGAATGGCACTCTAGATATCACTATACAATGGGCCACAGTATCAACACCCACTACATGATCAGTCACCACAATATCAACAAGATACTCCATATATTCTTTTCCTCTTGTACTTCTGCCAACTCTTTGTTTTAAAATCTTTTCAACTTCCTTTATCTATTTCTTTAGATAATCATTTGGTACTATCACTTCTTCATCAAGTTCATGATATTCGTACAAGTTAGAAATATTGAATATGGGTGATTTATCCATGTCATCAGGTAATTTAAGTTCATAAGCATTTCCACTATCAAATATTCTCAGTATGTTGCAAGGACCAAATTTCTTCATCTTCATTTTACCATGTGTTCCGATACAAAATCTTTATTTCTTCAAATGAACCGTTACAACATCACCAACTTCAAATGTTTTATGTCTTCTTGATCTGTCTGCACTATCTTTGTACTCCTTATTACTTTTCTCTAGCCTTTGTTTTTCATCTTCCTGCAATGTCTTCATAAACTTAGAATATTATTCTGCTTCTGCACTTCTTTTCTCTTCTCCAAAAATATCTATCAAATTTGATATACCTCTCATTTTTGTGCCATGAACAATCTCAAAGGTGTTTTTCTAGAACTTCTAGTCACTGAAATGTTGTATGAAAACTCTTCTTGTGCCAACATCAAATCCCAATTACTTGGTGTGTCTCCAACTAAGAATCACAATAAATTACCCAAACTTCGGTTTACAACCTCTATTTTTCCATCAGTCTATGGATGAAATTTAGAACTAAACTTCAACTTAGTATCCAACTTCTTCCAAAGTGTTCTCCAAAAATAGCTGACAAAATTACTGTCTCGGTCATAGATGATACTCCTCGATAATCCATTGATGGGGAGCTCCCACTCCTAGAGATTTATTTCTCTTTACAATACCTTTTCTTGGTCTTCTTAGGGTTCCTATCACCACCCAAACTAGAGGATATCTCCCTGATCCCCTATCTCACTTGGAGCTCTCCAACAATTTCAAACTAGCTCTAAGTTCCTCTCCATACTTCTACACATCCATGGCTTGTCTTGATCACCTTCCTTCCAAAATTTCCTACCTCTCTAGTGATAGATTCATGACCCTTCCCAGGTCTCTTTCAGTTGCACTTGATCCAATTTGATGGATCTTTCACCTTAATTTCAATAGTGTTCTTGATTTCCAACCTTTTAGGCCTTGTAGCCTTTTAGGTCTAATTAGCCCTCCTATACACAGTAATCATGGATTTTCTCCCAAAATCCCTTAACACCCTTGGGAACTAGTTATGGGTTCCTTGTGGGTTTATCCTGGGCACTAGGATTTTCAAGCTCTTAGTTCCCCATCTTGTCTATACACTAGACTTCCGCCAAACCCCTAAAATGAAGGATTTATAGGGCATGTATACTGGTTTGGTTTCTTGTCTTCCAAATGGTTCTTTAACAACCTCCTATAGTCTTATCATTTCATCCACATTTCTATGACACATTCCCCTACACTCCTCTACCAATTATTGGCACACACCAATCAGCAAGCAAATCTTATTGCCTCTACATTGTTCAGACTTCCCAGCCAGAATACACAGTACTCACCTAGGGCCTGATTGTTTTCATGGCTTCCCTGCACACACAAACTCCACACACCATATTTACAACATATATACAAGGTTTTACTTGATTCCAAGTGGTCATAGTGTTTTTGACCATGGGAACTTCAAAAAAATCCATTATTTACATGACTGGTTCAAAACTAGACAGAGAACCAATGAAACTTAAATTTTTTTCAAAATGTTCATGCCAGAAAGTCTAAATGATCAAACCAATGATACAATAAGTAATTAAATGAAAAAAAACACACTCTTAATGCATTACTTTAATCCATTCAATCTACTAAAGTATTGGATGATGGCTCTGTTCCAAAATTATAGTGTAATTCACTCCTTCACAATACACAGTTTGTACCAAATGACAACTAACTCTTGGATTAGGGTTTAGTCCACCTTTTATATCTTATTCCTACATGTTTGGACCCTCTTTTCAGGTTTTGGACACCATTAAATCCCTTTCCTAGTTTTTAGGAATTGTTCTCATGACAACTTTGCAAAGTTGCAAAAGTTGTCATGACAACTTGAACATCTTTTTCTCAAATGACCAATTTCCACTTAAAATGCCCCAAATTGGTCCTAACCCTTAAATTATGACCTTAAAACATTCAAAAACACCAAAAACATGAATGATCCTCCATTTTGTATTTTTTTTCAACCCTTTGACCTTTTGGTTTACTATTAAGGACATAGACCTCTAGATACAACTTGATCTCATCAATCACTAAACCCTAATCACTACTAACTCTAGACACACACTAAACACACTTGGGACTTTATATATTATTCCTTATTAACTGGTGGTTGGCCTAACCAACCTACAAGACAAAATTTTTAAAAGATCTATCAAAGACCTTGAGGTTCTCCTGCACCATCCATGCAATCTGACAATCTCCTTAAAGAAAAGATCTGCTATATATATTGTATCTGATATTTTGTTACATGGTATGAAATGTGTCATCTTAGAAAATCTATCCACAAAAACAAATATGGAATCATTACCTCTTACTATCCTAGGTAAGCCAAGAACAAAATCCATGGTAATATCACTCCAATGTTTCTCATGAAGAGTAATTGGTGTATACAAACCAGTATTCTGACTTACTCCTTTTGCAACTTGACAAACTCCACAAGTAATCACAAACTTCTAAGCATCCTTATATAACTGAGGCCAACAATACCTCTCCTTTAGTAAACTCAATGTTTTATCAATACCAAAATGTCCAGCGAATCCACTACTATGTTTTCTTTAATCAAATTAGTTCTCATTGAACCTCTCAGTATGCACAACTTAATACCTTTGAACAACATATCTTCCTAAATGAAATAGTATTCATACTTACTCGATTGATTTGAATTAGGTTCTCTGCACACTCTCCACTACTCTGAAAAATTAGGATCACTTTCATACAAATGCTTCATGTCATCAAAACCAAGAACCTCAATTCTCATTTCAGTCAACAAAGAACTTATTCTACTTAATGCATCAAAAACTCAGTTAGATACTCCACTGTTATGTTTAATCACAAATGTGAAACTCTGAAAATACTCTACCTATTTCATATGTCTCTGATTCAATTTATTCTAACTACCCAAATACTGTAAAGCCTTATGATTAATATACAACACAAATTCATTTGGCATCAAATAGTGTCTCCATTTCTTCATCACTTGGACAATATCATATAAATCTTGATCATATACATAATATTTCCTCTATGCATCATTCAATTTCTCACTAAAGAAAGAAACATGTTTACCTTCTTGAGTCAACACACCTCCAATTACACTTCCACTTCCATCACATTCAACTTGAAATACCTTATTGAAATCAAGTAATGCTAACACAGGTAATTCAGCAACTTTCAACTTCAAAGCCTCAAAACTCTTATTAGAGCCATGTGTCAATTTGAATTCTCTTTTGTTTCCTCTCATTGTTCAGTCATAGCATTACAAATAGAACTGAAATTTCTAATAAACTTCCTATAAAAACTTGTCAATCCATGAAATGATCTTACCTCAGTGACATGTTTAGGTGTAGGCCAACTCATTATAGCTTCAACCTTCTCTGTATCCATCTTCAAACCATTAGCTAAAATCACAAAACCCAAATAAAAAAGATCTTCTTTCATAAAGGAACACTTCTTCAGATTTATCAGCAACTTCTCCTCTTTCAATATCTACAATACTTGTCTTATATGAATCAAATGCTCTTCTCTAGTCTTACTAAATATTAGAATATCATCCAAGTATACAATCACACACTTATTCAAGAGTTTCTTCAGAACTTGATTAATTAATCTCATGAAAGTACTATGTACATTATTTAAACCAAAGGGCATAAACAACCACTCATACAAACCTTCCTTTTTCTGTAAAGTAGTCTTCCATTCACCATCTTCTCTAATTCTGATATGATGATATCCACTCTTCAAATCAATTTTGCTAAAATATCTTGCTCCACTCAAAGAATCCATTATGTCATCCATTCTCGGCATAGGAAACCTATACTTCACTGTGATCTTTTTAATTGCTCTTGAATCAGTGCACATTCATCATTATCCATTATTTTTAGGTGGAAATACAGCTGGTACTACACATGGACTCAAAATCTCTTAGATCAAAACTTTATTCACTAATTCGTGAACTTTTCAGTTAATATCTTCATTCTTGATTGGTGTTAACCTATGTGGTGACGTGTTCAATAAACTATCTCCAAGAATCAGATCCATACAATGACTGATATCTCTCATTGGTGGCAAGCCATCATGTACATTATCTAAAATTATCTCCTTGTACTCAATGAGTAACTTTCCAACTTCTGTAGGAATGTCATCTTTTGTGTTCTTACTTAGTTTGCTAGGAATCGAAGCATATCATATATCATTTGTTTTCAAATCCTTAACAAATTGTCTACCTTCCATCAACAAAATTTTGTAGATGTACATATCTCACCAACAAATTCTTCAACCAAAGGTAACAAAACATGATTATTACCATTAACCCAAATATAATATCTATTCAATCTTCCATTATGTATAGGATGACTATCATATTGCCAAGGTCTACCAAACAAAAAATGTCAACAATCCATAGGCATAATATCGCAGAACACCTTATCATAGTATTTTCCAATTTTTAGATTCACAAAACATTATTCATTCACTATTAATGTATGATCATCCTTGATCCATGAGATCTGATAGGGCTTTGGATGTTTCATCCTCTCCAATGACAACTTTGTAACCATTTCCTTAGATGCCACATTCTCTGAGCTTCCAATGTCAACAATCACTTTCCAAACTTTGTCTACAACTCTACATCTGGTCTTGAAAAAACTTATCATGACAAGATCTTTCTTATCATTTTCACTACCTAGTATCCTTAAGATCATGATACTTCCTTCCTTCTTAGCTTTATTTGGTGACTCTTCTTGCACTAGTGCATTTCTACTACTACTGCATTTCTTGCTTGCATGTGTACACACAAAGGATCTATGTCCTTCTTCACCATAATTGTAACAAGTAACTTGGAATCCTTTTCTTCTATATCCACCTTTGGAGTAATTATGTCTCCCTCAGTATGAACTTCCACCTTTATATTCAGTCTTTCCTTTATCTTGAGATGTATCTAAAATTGGCTTGTCTAGTTCAGATCTATTGTTTTCACCATGAGATCTACCTCTTCCTCTACGGAATCTACCTCCTCTACCTCTTTGTCTTTGTTCATATATTTTATTTAGCTTTTCCTCAGCTTTTAGGGAAAATTGATATGCCTCCTCAATGCCTTCCATCTTGAACAAACTGATTTCATCCTGTATAAAACTTCTCTGGCTATTCAGGTATCTTTCTACTCTTTGTACCTCATCTTCAATATGTCCAGATCTGATGTCTAATCTAAAGAATTCTTTAGTATATTCCTTTACTGATTTGTCTTTTTGCTTCAAACTTCACATTCGCCTAATTAGGTTAATGTGATAATCACAAGGTAGAAACTTTCCTTTTAATTTGTTTACCATCTTATGCCATACCTTGATTTTGTATTTTCCTTTCTTCTTCCGATCCAATTGCAAATGTTCCCACCACAGGGATGCATGTCCTTTCAACTTTGTACTTTCAATATTCACCTTCTTATCCTCTGCTACATTTTCATATTCAAAATACTTTTCCATATTAGTTATCCATTCAATCAATTCATTAGAATCCAATTTTCCAGTATACTCGAGAGGATTGAACAGTGGTGTGGATTTCAAACTTGTCAAATCTCTCAGGAATCGCTCTTCTTCCTAATTCATCATAGGTGCAGGTGCAGCTTCACCTTGAACCTCTTCAATTTTTAACATACTCAAGATGTCTTCCTCTATGTTAGGTTGTCTTAACAGCTTCCAATCTAGCAGCCATCTGTCTAAGCATATCAGCTAGACCTGGATCTATATTTCCTCTCCCACGAACCATATTGAATCCCTTTGCAATTGTACATCACATCGCGATCTTCTACCCCACAATAATACCAACTAGGGTTAGGGTTTACAAGAAGGAACTAGATCTCACCAATCCTTTGATACAACCTGATGCAAGGGAGGGCTGATAATGGGGCCTAAGGCTCTCCCAACTACCAAACCACCTTGCAGAACCAATGTGGAAGCCAACAACACAGTGCGAGAAGAAACAACAAAGATCATTTATCATTAATATATCAAAATCATTACATGTCAATCTGTAAGGCCTTCCCAGATTGGGCCATATATTCAATGAATTAAAATATAATATTCATACATGCAAGGTAACTGACCTACTTATAGATAATTCAAATCTTATCCTAGCAGTGCTACTTCTGAGCTCCTTAAACTAAGAACATACAAAAGAATATGTACAAGAGTCCACCAAAGAGGTCAAAGCTCAAATTCATAAGACAGACCCAGATTTAGGTCCACATAGATCCCAATGAGAGACCCCACATTAATTTAGCAATAGAAATTAAATGTAGAAGTCTGCCAGATTAGGATAAACATCTTGGGAGGATGATCAACGAAAATGAGCAAACGTCAGTAAGGACATACCTAAGCATTAGACAACCCATCAGTAAAGAGATTACTAAAATTCATCGCTAAAAGCATAAATGAGCAACAGAAAACCCGTTGGTAAGAGATCACCGAAATCTGTCGATAATGCATACCTGAGCTACAAATGACAAACTACAAAGCAAAAGTAAACATCTTTTTGGTTGAGCAGGATTGCCAATGACCCAAGATGTGTTAGAATAGTCCCAAAGGATAACTAAGAGGGGGGGTGAATCAGTTATAAGTTACTTCAATCTCTTTTTACTTCTTTAACATTAGTGTACAACAAATTAAATGCATAATCAGTTAACACAGTACTCAACACACAATTTGATTACGGGGAAACCAAATGGTAAAAACCCTGGTGGGAATTAGCACCCACAATAAACTATACTTGTTTGTATTAATCCCTGTTAGAATATATTTCAACCCTGTTAGGAGTTGTACAATACAATACAATAAGTATAGTGACCTGGTTAAGGGTCAGACCCTATTAGGAGTCTTTTACAAGTAACCCTATTAGGGGTGGTGGACTCACTATCCAAAAGCTCACTGCTTGATGGTGAAGGCTACAACCTTCTGAATAACAGATATGCACTATATCTAATGATGAAAAGTAGAGTAGACTTTCTATCTTGATTATTTCTAGTGTATTACAATCTTTCACTTCTTCTTCACATAGATCCTTGATGAATGAACCAACTCTGATAATCTACTCTGTACATCTTTATTCACATTTTATATCATTCACACTTGGCATATCACAATTGAACTACTATAAGTATCTTCTCCAAATTAGAAGGTCATGTCGGCTCTTAGCAACACTTCCTCAATATCTTAGTTGACTTAACTAATCATGCAAACAATATTAAGTCCACGCAAGTCAATGCTGAACAGACGCGACGCTTCACCAAGTCGCCCTCACCAAATTAACCATAACTTTACAATCATCTTGAAACATGTTTGGCGCCTTTGGATTTGTATCACAAACTCATAACTAAACCTGAATATACACACGCATTTCCTAAATATAGGTGCAACTCATGTAACATGTTATATATGTCGGCCCTAAACAGTTATGCTTCCAGAACTGTAAGTGCTAATAATAGAATTGCATAACTTTACTGAAACATCATGTCTAGGTCTGTGTGTAAGAACATAACATAATAAACATGTCAAAAATATGTATCTATCCATGCAAGTCTTCATGTCATCATTTAGATAAGTTCATACAGAATTACTACTATGTATTATATGTTGTCATCAATGACAAACATACAAACAATCAACTACTCAGAATCAAATCTCCAACAATCTCCCCCTTTGATATTGATGGCAACATATGATATCAAAAACATCCTCTATTCATGGTGTCCTCTTTCTTTTACAATCTTCTCAATATCCTCATTAAAGATTCCTCTGTACTGCTGCAATTCCTTTGTTTGAGTTCTTGTTCCATCTATATACTCCCCCAGAGTATATGCTCCCCCTTAGTACATTCTCCTCCTTACTATATACTCCCCCTTTGACATCAATGGAAAAGGGCACCATAGTTCTCTAGGCACAGGTACTACTCCAGAAGTAGAGTAGTCAACCATTCATCAGTCACATAATGACTGATGTCTTTGTTGCTTCTTCTAAACAGACTTAGGAGAGGGAATTAATCCCAAATTCTCCCTGAGATACTCAAAAGTATCCTTTGGTAAGGGCTTTTTGAAAATATCTGCCAACTATTCTTTGGTGTTCACATAGTCCAATTTGACTTCTTTGTCTGCAAATTTTTCTCTTAAGAAATGGT
Source organism: Thuja plicata (assembly GCA_018584345.1). Taxonomy (NCBI): domain Eukaryota; kingdom Viridiplantae; phylum Streptophyta; class Pinopsida; order Cupressales; family Cupressaceae; genus Thuja; species Thuja plicata. The sequence goes on along the minus strand of MU223575.1, from coordinate 4,031,073 downwards.
ACTTGATCTCTATGTTATTTGTTTTTGCGTGCATCACAGGGTTCTTAGACATGTTGATAGTGCTAGTATTATCACAATGAATAACAATAGGATATTCAACCTGAATGCCAAAGTCTTTAACCATCTGCTTGATCCAAACTATAGTTGAACAATCTAGTGTTGCTGCAACATATTCAGCTTCTGCTTTTGACTGAGAAATACAATTTTGCTTCTTGCTTATCCAAGAAACCAACCTATCTCCAAGGAATACTACTCCTCCTGAAGTGATCTTTCTATTATCAATACAACCTTCCCAATCTACATTTGTATAAACATGAAGCTTTACATTCTCTGATTTTGGATACCATAAACCATAGTCTATAGTTCCCTTTAGATATCTAAATATCTTTTTTACTGACATTAAGTGATTTTTCTTGGGTTCAGCTACAAATATTCCAACAATTCCAACTGCATTAGATATGTTAGGTCTGGATTAAGTTACATAAATGAGTTTACTGATCATATATTTGTATAATGTCTTTTCAACTACTGTGGAGTCATCATCTTTTGAAAGCTTGCTTCCTGTTATCATGGGAGTGCATACTGGTTTACAATCATCCATCTAAAAGGTCTTCAATATTTCTTTCACATACTTAGACTGATTAATGAATATACCTTTATCTATTTGCTTTACATTTAATCCCAAAAAGTATTTTATGGGACCAATCATACTCATTTAAAATTCATTCTACATTTCTTTTGAAAATGCTTCACTAAGCTTATCATTACCCCCAAAGATAATGTCATCAACAAATATAACAACTAACAATAATCCATCAGGTGTTTCTCTTGTGAATAGGTTATAATTTTCTGCTCCTTTCTTGAATCCAATCTTGGTAAGGTAACCATCAAGTCTCTCATACCAAGCTCTTGGGGCCTGTTTAAGACCTTAGAGTGCTTTCTTCAATTTGGATACCATGTCTGGTTCATCTAAAAGACTAAATCCTTTAGGGTAAAAGCACAATAATCTGTCACCTTTTAGGACAACTTATCAGCACTGCTGAATTTTAGTATTTCTAACTAAAAATTAATTTTGGCCAAACATATGGTCTAGCTAGATTCATTATAGTTAAGTTAGATAAGGTTTTT
>MU223575.1:3956833-4003842 GCA_018584345.1 Thuja plicata | reverse complement strand
ATATAGAGGAGTTGCCATAGCCACTGCTGAGCTAATTTGGATTCAATCCCTCCTCTCTGAACTTGGATATTCTCCTACTGCTCCCCCTGTTCTATGGTGTGACAATCTTGGTGCTACGTATCTCACGACTAATCGAGTCTTTCATGCATGGACTAAGCATATTGAGATTGATTATCATTTCATTTGTGAGAAAGTTGCTAACAAAGGTCTTGATGTTCGATTCATCTCTACCAAAGATCAAGTTGTAGATGTCTTCACTAAGGGGTTGAGCTCTGCTTGGTTTGCATTACTTCGGGACAAGTTGACCGTACAAGCACCCACGCTCAACTTGCGGGGGCATATGGAAACAAACAACACTGATCACAGAAATCGCAGATTATCTGGATGATCTCCTCGCAGATAGAAAGAGTCTTCTTCTTTAGAAAGAGTCTTCTTCTTTAGAAACTTTGTTTTAGCTGTTTCTATTTTCTGCAGTTGTTGCTGCTTTCTCTGCTTGTAACAATCTTTATTTAAATCACCGTAACCCAACGTTTTGGGTAAGGGAGAATATACAAATTATCAAGTCTTCGCATCATCTTCGCCCATATTTTCCTTCATTGCAGATATGTTGTGTACTAACCTCCTCGATGTTAGTGTCAGTATATTTTCTTCCATTGGTGAGACTTTTTTGTAGATGCCTAGCATTCTTTGAAAAGTTTCTTGGTTGACACACATCCTTTGGCTATTATTCTCTTGGTGAAGTGGTGAGCTATAAAAACCTAATATGCTACTAATAACTTAGTTATTAATGAATACGTTAGCTAACCAGTGTCAAAAAATTTCATGGCTTCTCTTGAATTGGCATGGAAGTAGATATATAAAAATTTATTTCCTTTATCTAAACCCTATTGCAAAGCTCTTAGTTTGGCATAGATGCGGAGGATGCTGGCAGAGAGTGTGGATTTTGGTAAAAATCACTTTCAACAACCACATCTTTTGTATATCCTACAACCATGTAATTCAATGGGACTACATCAACGTGTTAAACACTTCACGTGCCTTGTTTATGCTTCTACATTTTACATACATGTCTTTCAGAACATTTCCAATAACTAATATGGACGTCCCTAGCGAATTTGTTCAAAGTTCCCATTTTTCCACAAGCCGCATGAATTTGAGATATGCTCCTATCAGAAACCTATTTGTTCTAGTTGGAGAACTTGCGGGTGGGACGAAACAGTATGTAAATTTTAACTTTCGGCGGGAATAATGCACAACTATCAGTAATAGTTTTTAACATAATTTTGTAATATTTTTAACATAATAGATACTATATTTTATATTTTATAATGTAAACATTTATTTTCATTAAAAAATTCAATTACTTATAATGTATAACTATTATATATTTAAAAAATTATATATATATATATATATATATATATATATATATATATATATATATATATTATGTCTATTATATAATATATAATATAAAAGTACTATATATATGTTATATTATATAATTATAGTAAAGTACTATATCATATATGCTATATTATATAATTATAGTATTTTATACAAACTTTCTTTTTAATTTTTTATCTATAATATTATTTTTACTTTTATTAAATAACTATTAATTAAAATATATATAATAATTATAATAAAATTAAAATTAAATTTACATATATAATTATAACTAATTACGACAAGTGCAGGCCACTACTGACACTTGTTAAAATACTTTTTTATGTTCAAATCACATTTCAAAGACCACCCAAACTGAGCAATTTTTCAGAATAAAGTATTAAAGCATGAAATTCGTATATAATTAATTCACATACAAACTTAAAAAATCATTTTTGTACTATTATTTTGAATAAGCACTCATTGGGGTGCATTGTATATGTGCACAAATGAATCTAGTTGTTTTTTTTCTATAGTTAGCAATAAGAATGATTCACACTTATACATGTAAAAATGAGAGAATTAAAATTAGTTGGATGGAAATTGATATTCTAAGAATATGCTTTTTGATTGTGGACATAAAATATAGATTAAATTATAATTTTAATCTATATTAAATATTATTTTAATTATTGTATGACATTGAAAATATATAAATAAATAAATCAGAATGTCTTTAACCAATTTTTTATTCATATTAGATGAAGAAGAGAGATTTGATCTAAATGATATAGATATGGTACATGTTGGAGTAATACTATTTACACTAATTTATTCTTTATTTAAGTTTACTTAGCGCATCTCATTAATGAATTAGATGGATATCATTGAGTCCTATTTAGACTGTAGTTTATTTTGAGGATATTATTGAGTTCTATTACAACTCTACTTCCTCAAAGTTGAGACACTTGTCTTAATCTTATCCTTACTTCATATTTGCTCTTACCTATTTAAGAAAAGCTTGTTGTTCATTTAAATACACCTCATTTGAATACAAGTTCATTTGTTGTATCTCTGATTTGGAAGATTTGGAAGATGTCTGTAAGATTTGGTTTTGGGTATAGGATAAATAATCCTGACATAGTATAAGAGCCTATAGTCTTACATCTCCTTCAAATACTTTTTTGACAGTTTTTCTAATTTTTTTTTGGGTCTTTTAAGTCCTTGCTTTTCTATCTTGCAGTTTACTATTGCCTATAATCAGCTCCCATAATTAGACCATATTATCTCTTTGTAAGAGATCTTGTTTTTCTTCTGGCTCAAATGTCTTTCTTTCCAAGATTTGCATCGGCTCTGCAATGGTTTCTAGATCTATAGTTTCTTTTACCACTTTGGTACATGCTTTGATTAATGGAGTTGGTGTAAGCTTGGTGACATATTTGTCAAGTTGGTAGATCTTTGGTGCACAACGAAGCACTGTTTGAGTGCTATTGCATTGGCACGGAGCATATAGGCTCCTTTTATCAGCCCAAGTTCTTGGCTTCTTTCAGATCTGCGCAGAGAAAGCGTTAGATCGGCGTAATGGAGCTTGTGAATTTGCCGCATGCTACTTAATCTCTATCTAATGGCATATTAGAGGAGGCATGGCTGAGAGACCCACTGTATGGGTGTGTAGGATCCATCTCTCTGTGCAAAGGATTGGCATTATTTTCCATTTGCAAACCAGTGTCCATTATTGGACTCGATGACTTATTTATTCATTTCATATTGGCTTGTGCGTTTGGTGGCTGGCATTTAAGCTTGTTTGGCCAGCGCACCTAATTGGTGGTGACATTCTTCTGACAGCTCCACCCAGTTACATTCATTATTGTGGTCAGCATATGAGGCACATTTTTTCTGTGATTATGGACTTTAAACATTAGTGTTTTTCGCTTGGTTTATATCGCTAACTCTAAAGGAGGCAAGGCGTTAGGTGCTTAAGCTAGACCTGGCATGTCGTTACTTTAGCATCTGGATCAAGGTGGGTGCACATATTTTCACCTCGGCCGTGTCATACCAAGGAGACCTCGCAACCTGTGGTTTTACTATTTTTGCAGCAACCTACGGTTTGAATGTTCAAAACATTCAAGGTGATTTGAGCAGCAGGTCATTTGTCCGTTTGGAGGCCGATGGTTTTTGAATCTTCTCATTGGTTGTGGATATCTTCATGCGTAGACGCCTTAACTACTGCTCGATGACATCGATTAATTTTGGTCTCTATCATGTTGGTGGATTCGTATGAATTAGTGAACTGTGTTAATTTTGGTGAATAGTAGTTGTAGTCATTTATTGGCAACTTTCATTCTATTAGCCCACAACTTATCTTTGGTCAGTGCATTTGTTGCTTGGCACTTTCTTTTGGGCCTGTTTGGAGGCCCACATTTCTTTTTTGCCTATCGACTTTTACCTTTTGTATGTCTCGTATTAATATTTGTGCGACTTCATTACTTCATTAATATCCCATGTCTGCGTCTTCATTAAAGTTGATTACCTTCAAATTGTCGGGTGGTCAAATAATTTTTTCTACATTTATTGTGAAGCTATACTGATTTTCTTGTAGCTTGGGCTGGTAATGACCTTTGGAGGATTGCTTTTGTAGTTTCCTATGGTTAGTCGCTAATAACACATGTCGACTGTTTACTTTTTGCTGTGATGAGCAACTGAGAGCCTTTGCGATGGCCGATACCTTTTAAATTGGTGCAACTTTTGCAAATCCAATCGGTTTTCTGCAACCAAGATATCTCTGGAAATCTGCTTTGACAAACAATGTTGCAATAAAGGTATTTTCTAAAAATTTTGCCCTTTAATGACAAATTTAGTGGCTTGAAGCTACAAGTTGTTTATGTTTTTTTTCTTTTGGCAATATTGTTTTTCTTTTTTTTGAATAAGGTAGCATTGTCACTTAATATATTATATTAATAATAATTTGTTCAAAGAGCTCTTGGAAAAATTATTATCAAGGAATTGTAAAATCAATTTGTATTTGTTTTGTGGGGTGTCATACATATTCATCCTTTGTGTACCCTTCTATAACATGTCAGACCCTAGGAATGAGTTGCTCAGCCCACATTACTATCACACATGGAAGTACACAATATCACAGTTTTTTGCAATCTCAATCAAGGTCTCTAACAACTCTTGAAAGCTGACCAACCAGAGTTCACCAAGGCATTTGAGCAGTTTGTTCATAGAAACAAAATGTATAATGCAAAAGTACTCATCGCTCTCCATTTGTTAGATAATTGGTTGTTACATATTGTTGAGTGTATATCACCAAAAAAGTATGGGATAAGCTTGCAGGGTTTTATGGTAAGGTCAACCAATTCAAAATCTTGTAGCTTGAATCGGATCTCAATTCTCTTTCTCGAGAAGCATTTCCCTCTATTTGGGATCTCCTTGCATAGTTCAAATCCATTTTGTCTTAGTTGAAAGGTTTTGGTCATGCCAAAGAAGATAAGGAATGTATTTTCTTGATCATGTCTAAGCTTAAAGGTCCTTTCCAAGTGTTTGCCTCTACCTTCTATTCTACTATGGATTTAATGGAAGAAGATTATAAGATGCCCTCATTTAGGGAATCCTGTGATAGATTAACTATGTAGCAAGCCAATTTAATTCTAATGGATGTTCAACCTAAGATTCATGCACTGATGGCTATATCTCCTAAGGGAAACGGTAAGTATAAGAAGAAATCCAAGATAGATTCATCTTTTGGAGGTAAGCCTCTCTACAAGCCTAAGGTGAATAATGATTAGAAGCCTAAACCTCCTTCTCGTTCTCTTTCTCCTTCTCCTAACCTGAGAGGGTCATCTTCTAGGTATAAAAAGAAACATGAGAACTATTTCTTTTGGAAGAAATCCAAGAATAATAAAATACCATACTCTGAGAGGCTAGCAACATTAAAAGAAGCTATAAAGAGATAAAATATTATAGTGCCTAATTCTTCTTCCACTGGAAAAGGAAAAGCCCTTTCAGCTGAGGCTTCATCATTTACTAGTTCCAGTTGAATTCTTGATTCTAGTGCTTCACATCATATGACTCATAATATTTATCTTTCGATTCTTTTTCTGATAACCCTACTTCACATATTACTACTTTCACACATTCCAATTCTAGGGGCAAGCTCAGTTTCATTGCATGATGGTAGCATTCATGATGTTCTTTTTGTTCCTAATAATTCATAGAATCTCCTTTCTAGATATCATATTTGTAAGCATGGTGACGGAACAACTATTGAGTTTCCCCCTAATCAAGTAACTATTAAAAAGATACAAGATCTTGAAAAGATCATTTTTACAAGCATAGTTGATCATACAGCTTGTTTGTATAGGTTTGATGGATATGATTATTTATCTAGATCATCCCTCATTTATCATGTCAATTCTATGAGAAATATTTGGCATGAATGGTTTGGGCACCTCAATTATAGATATCTTCAACAAATGAGCACACCTAACTTGGTATTTGGTCTACCTCAAATCTCTTATTCATATGGAGTTTGTCTACATTGTGTTCTTGGCAAGCATCATAGAGATACCTTTCCTAAGGGTATGTAAACACAAACTTTGACTCCACTTGAGTTGGTCCATAGTGACCTCATGTCATTTCCAGGTCCTTCATTTTCAGCGACCAAATATGTGCTTACCTTCATTGATAATATCTCTAGGCGCACATGGGTGTAATTTTTAAAGTTCAAGGATGAGGTATTTTATCATTTTATGACCTTTATTGTATTTGTGGAGGAGAAATTAGGATATTCCCTCTAGAAGATTCAGATAGATAATCAGAGGGAGTATGCCAATCAAGCATTTAAGAAATTGTGTTGTACTCAATGTATTCTTCATCAACATACAGTGTCATCCACTCCTCAACAAAATGGTGTGGTTGAGAAGAATAATAGAATCTTCTGGGAAATGTCTAATTGCATGCTTCAGTCAAGTTCCATGCTCCAAAATTTTGGGCCGACATTATCAATTGTGCTAACTATATTCAGAATCATATGCCTCATTAGGAAATACTGAATATGACTCCCGATGAGACCTGGTCTCATGCCAAACCAAGGGTATAATTTCTTAGAGTATTTGGTAGTTATGGATGATCATTCATTCTTGATAATCAACACAAAGCAATGCAGAAGAAAAGTTAGTGCTTCATTTTTATTGGCTATTTTGAGGATGTGAAGGGTTATTGATTGTTTGAGTCTGTCACTTGAGAGGTTCATTTTTGTTGTGATGTTCAATTTGATGATTCCTTTATTCCAAATGATTCTACATCATAGGCATCTCCCTATCTTCTTCTAGCTCTTCTTCAAGAGTTATTTTATCTCCAGATAATGATGATAAAGATGCCCCTAATTCTATCATTCATGAAGATGGTATTGATATAGTTGTTGACATTATACCATCTTATCCTACTCCACCTGCACTTAGTAGACCCTTATGGACTCAAAGAGTTATTAATGATGCTAGTTCTCATGTAGGTGATCCTATAACCACTCGTCACACTTGTGCCCAAACTTCAGGTATCAGTCTTTTGAGTCATGTACTCTCTATTAAGCTTCAAAAGTATTCATATGCTCTAAGTATAATATAATAGGATAATTCTATGGATGAGGAATATTATTCTTTGATGAAGAATAGTAGTTGAGATTTGGTTCCTCTTCCTAAGGGATTAAACTTGGTTCAGTGCAAATGGGTGTATCATACAAATTTTGTAGTTCATGGTTGTGTTGATAAGTACAAGGCTCGTCTAGTGGCTAAGGCATTTTCTCAGATTGAAGGTATTGACTATTCTGAGACCTTTTCTCTAATTTCCAAGATGGATTCCATTCATCTTTTAATTTCTATTGTTGCATCAAAGGGTTGTTAAATTTATTAGATGGATTTTAAAAGTACTTTCTTGCATTGTGATCTTTAAGAGGATATCTATATGGAGCAGCTACCACATTTTGTGCATGATTCATCAGTTGTTCGCAGGCTTCAACATTCATTATTTGGTCTCAAGAAACCTCCTAGAGCTTGGTATGAGAAGATGGATAGTTTTCTACTTGCTTCCAGGTTCACTATATGTCATTCCAATCCTATCGTTACATTGAACGACATGAGAATGATCTTATGATTCTCATTCTTTATATGCATGACTTGATACACACAGAGTTCTCATACCATGATTGAGAAAACTCAAAGAACCTTAACGAAGCATTTTTATATGATAGACCTTGGTTTGTTGCATTATTTCCTTAGTCTTCAAATTCATCATTCTACTGTCAACATTTCAATTTTAGAGCACAAGCATACTCTTGGTTTTCTATAAATATTTGGTATGGTTGATTGCAAGAAAACCCCTACTACTTTTTAGTCAAGTGTTGTGCTGTCTACAAACTAAACTACTCCGTCAGTGGATGCTACCTTGTATAGATAGTTAGTTGGTAACTTTTTATACCTAACATAGTCATCCTAATATTTCCTCTGAAGTTATTCTTCTTTCTTGGTTATCTCAAGATAATCATGAGATCCATTATTCAGCAGCCAAGCACATTTCGTGGGACATCCAAGATACTATAAAAATTGGAATTCACTACACATTACATTCTACTATGATTGTGTGCTTCATTAAATTAGATTGGGTTGGTGATTTTGATGATCAAAATTTTACCTCTAACTCTTTTTTCCCTTGGTTCTGGTCCATTTTCTTTGTCTTGAAAAAACAAAACTATTATTGCATTATCCTTAATGTAAGTTGAGTATCAAGGAGCTATCTTGGCAAGTAAAGAGATTCTTTAGCTTGAATGGTTGATGGCTGAGTTTGGCTCTCATGTTATTCATCCCACTCCTCTTTGTTGTAAGAATCACAGTGCTATATAGGTTTCTCACAATCTTATGGAACATCAATGCACTAAGCATATTTAAATCCATATTCACTTCATTCAGTAACTCATTCAAGAGGGTGTTCCCTCTTTGGAGTATTTGCCTACAAAACAACATGTTGCTGATATATTCACTAAACATATGACATCTTCTCTCTATCTTAAGTTGCAACTGATTTTAGGGGTAAAAAAATTATTCCTTGGGGGTCCTGATGAGTGCTCCCTTCCTTTTCATTGCTTTGAAGAATTTTTGCTTGTTCTCTCTTTTGGAGAGGATTTTTCCTCAACCTAGGTTTTCTCATTTTCCCAGATTATGAGAGTTTTCATTTTAGTTCTACATGGATACCTAATATGGCTTTTCTTCTTGGACCCATATAGCTCTCTACTACATTTTCATACTCCCTAAGTTGCACTCAAGGGGGGGGGTGTCGGCGTAATACTATTTTTTAAATAGTTACTCTTTATCTAAGTTTACTTAAGACAACTCATCAGTTAGTTTTTGATAGAAAAAAGCAGCAAGAGGGTGCTGGCCCATGGAACAGAGGACTAGAAGCACATTAACAACATATTAATGGAACTAGTCAAAGCATGTATAACAGTTTAACAGTAAGACACCATAACTTGCCTCTATCAAAAACATAAGTCACAGTACTAAGCCACCAAGTTAAACTAGAAAGCTTAAGACGAGAAGTAGCATAAAAAGTATTAGAATTAAGCCACACAGGGCTACAAAAAAATAAACAAAAACTACCAAAGTTTCACACAACAAAACAGGGGAACCAAGGGCCAAGCCCAGCCAAAATTAGCCAGCACATGTACTCCAGAGACTAGTTTGTCCCACCCAACTGTTTTGATAGTAGGGTCCTAGCCCACTCCTCCTACAGAAATAAGAATAGGTCTTTGTTGTCCTTGTCTGCTTCTAGCTTGTCGCCCGCCAGCCTTTCCTACACATTACAGAGGGTCTTAGCCGAAGCATGCATAACCTTCAGGGAAAATTTGTTGGTCCTCATACAGTGGTTCATCAAGTCTTGCATGTTCTTCTTAATCTCCCCAATGTCCTTGTCTAAGTTCAAGAACCTTATTTTAAGAGTGCCAGTTAATTTGTCTTTGTTCTCCATGGTCATGGAATGTGGCTTGTCCTTAGGTTCCTGAGTGGGGCTCAGGGCCGGGGTAGGGTTGTTGGGGGTTTCCAAGGTTTGTTGGGGGTTAGGAAGAGGAGTGTTTCCAATCCTAGAGGGACTCATATAACCATCAGAGGAGCCATTCTTGGAATTAAGGGAATGAGAGTCATTTTTAGACAGGGAGAGCTCTTTGGAGGCTGTTTCCATCATCCTAATTTTACATTGCTCCTTGGAAATTCTGTTAGACCTTCTGTGACCCAAGCCACTCAAATCCACCTCCAAATTAACCTGGCTCTCCATAATTTTTCTTTTTTTGGGCCTATAGTCCATCTCAGGGGTACTATCATCCTCTTTCCCCTCAATGTACTCCATAGACTCAGAGACATATGACTCCTCCTGACCATCCTTCTTACTGGGAGGGTTTTTTATACTTTTTTGCAGGTTGTGGCTTTTTTATCGGCCAACACAGGCTCCTATTTGATATAGATGGACTGGGAGGAGGAAGGGGTAGTCTTATCAGCTTTGGCCATGGGCTCCTCCTGGGGCAACATCTAGATAATCAGAGGGGGTTGGGGTGCTGGGTAGATAGCTTTATGAAACTGGTAGAGGCAGAGGAGGAGGCCCTGATGAAGGATAGCTCTATCAAGGTTGGCTTGAATATCAAGGACATTGTTCTCAATGGAGTGCAGGAGATAAAAGGGAATGAAAATTAAATCTTTGTTCCTAATTTGATTCAGGAATGGAAAGTGGTAGTTGTAAAACATAGTGAGCTTACCTTCCAGCATGAAGTACTTCATCACAATGAGACAAATTTTTGGCCAAAATTCTGGCAGCTCCTCCCTGTTGAAACCCCCATGTTTTCTCACCGAAAGCTCACCGTCCTTGAAAAATTGTTTGAGGCTGGTAGGGTCGGCAGTCTGACTGGTCTTTTTGTATTTTCTCCCCATCATAAGGAGCCCCGTTGCCTTGGCTATGACCTTTTCATTTAGCTGGAAGTGAATGACCCCAACTGAAACACTCCTGTTATTCAAGGATTTGACGAATTTCTTGGATATTCGCTCATCATGTCCACCTTTTATTCTTTCCATGAAACCCCAAATGCTAGTTTCTTTGCAATAGTGAGTCACCAACGCATCAGAGGTGAAAGTCTCATTGATGTTATCAAGCTCAATGCGGAGAATGTTGCCTCCCATTTTGAGGGTCTACTCTTCCTGTGCCAGAATATCTTTGAGGTCTGAGAGCCGAGAATTTTTGGAGGCCATAAAAAACCACTTATAATCATAAACCCTTTTCGAGGAAGGCTTATACAAAAAAAGTTGGTCTTGAAAATTTTGGAAACCGGGCTCCATACCGCTAGATCTAATGGATCTCCAGGCGCCATTAAAAGTAATAATAGCATTAATATCAAAGATATCCAAAAAAACCCTTTGATTTGGACAGCTCTTCCTCCACACATTCAAAAAGTAATGATAATTCTTTATGGGAATTTGAGTTTTCCTTTTCATAATCATGAAATTTGCCCGAACACACCAGCACATGATTGAGTAAGGATTCGTAATGAATAAGATAGCTTGGTACATTTAAACTGTGGTATTCATTTCTCCCATGATGAGTTGTTGAGTCACCGGAGGTAAGTCACTAATCATCCTCCAACTATTGAGTTTGATTTGTTTTAGGCCAATTGCAGCCATTGAGTCGGTGACCAAATTCTCCTCCCTGTATGTGTGGCCTATAGTCATGCACTGGAAGCTGTTGATAGGCTCACAGATTTCCATAATGATAGGTCTCGCACAGCATCCTGCACTAGCACCCCTATTGATGGCCTCAACAACCACTTTGGAATACCCCTTGATTTCCATTTGTTTGAGGTTCATTTGTTTCATGAGTTTAATCCCCTAGAGAAGAGTCGTTCCTTCTGCCTGGGTGATAGTGCAGCTATTTATAAGACCAGCATAAGCTAGCAGACAAGTTCCATTGTGATCTCTTATCACTCCTCCCCCTCCATGACCAAGGTTATTAACCGCTCCATCAAAATTTAATTTGGTCCATCCTATGGGAGGGGTAGTCCATCTGGTAGTATTTCTAGCTATTCTTTTTGCATCATCAAACTTGGTGAACCAATATAGGAGGTTCCAGTTGTCATCAATTCTAACTTCCTAGGCAGCAACAGGGTAGGCAGGCAGCATCCAATTAGCCATCCTGGCACAACTCATCAGTTAGTTAAATTAATATCATTGAGTTCTATTTGGACTCTAACTCATTTTGAGGATATTATTGAGTTCTATTAGAACTCTACTTTGTCCTTGCTTCTTACATGCTCTTTCCAATTTAAGCAGAACTTGTTGTTCATTTCAACACACCTTATTTCAATACAAGTTCATGTGTTATATCTCTTTGACCTAGAGGATGTATGGAGACTTGCTTCTGGGTATAATATAAATAATCCTCATAGTACATGCATTGACAATGTAATAATGTAATGATTATAGTTGAGATTATAACTTATAGATCTAATGGTGAATAAATGTTTTATAGTGAGTCGATTAGGTAGTTGAGAGATGGAAGGTGGGAAATAATGGAGAATCATATATTTTTTAAAATGGGAGATGGAAATTTCTTATGAGATGTATGGAACAAAAAAATTAATTTTATTTTCTAAAATTTTGGATTATTATGTAGATAAGTTAAAGTTATTTTATTAAGTAAATTCAATTGAAAGAGGGAATTAGAATTAGGACTTATGAAAGTGGGTTAGAACTGAGGGAAAATGAATTAGCATTTAGGAAAAAATATGAATAATTAGGATATATAATATGATATAGAATTGATAATGAATTAATTATTTTTTAGGAAATAATCAAATATATTAGGAATGAAATTAACCTCTTATAGGATGCTTAAGACTTGAGTGACTTTAAGGTGTCTACACATTTTCATATTTGAGGTGATGTTTCAATTGGAAGAAATAATGCCATATCAAAGAATAATGAAAATATAGATGTGGGTTCAGATTGAAAAAGGATGAGGCTTAAAATAAGAATGTAAGGATGATGCTTTCTTGAGAGGCTAAGCATGATGTAAAGGAACCTAAGTACACTCTCAAAAAGAGAAGGAAAATAGATAATATTATGAAAAGAAGTTTGAATAACCTAGTCTCCCTAATGTATGAAGGCCAAGGTAGCAATGTGTCAAATGTTTAAAGGACTAAGTCAAAGAAAAAATAATTCACAAGTAAACATTTGAAAGATAACACCATGATATGGAAGATTGTGATGTTGGTTATTCAAAGAAACTCCAGGGAACAAAATAGATGCAAAAAAGAAGAACAAACACAAAAAATAAAACAAATGACAAGCCAAAGCAAAAATAAGATATTTTCAATGGTCAAAGTAAAATCCAAAGATTGATTAATTTATGATGATGGTAGTGTTGTTGATGTAGTACTGACATGTCAAAAGAATAATGTAATGATTGAAAGGATACATCTTGATAATGATATGATGATTGTCTTATGAATGACATGTCGAAAGAATAATGTAAGATTATTAAAAAGTCAATACAACCTACAGAGTTCATTGTTATATCATAAGAAATAAATAGTACAAACAAAATCAACAAATTATAAAATCTAAATTATTTATAAAATTATAAAAACTACATTTTTTTTTTTAAACAAAAGTGGGCTAGCCACTAAATATATTTATTAATAAAAACTGGTTCAAGAGCTCATCCGGGAAAGAACCAATAAGAAAACCCAGAATCCTTGCTTAATTATAGTAATTACAATGAAAGACAAATTCACCATCCAGATGCACAAAAGTTGCATAGTTCCATATTAAGACCTACTGGCCGGTGCTGCTCATCAAAACTGTTAGTCGGTTATATCTGCTAGTCGATACCACATGTTGGTTATGTCGGTCGGTTTGTCTGTGATCGATAGCCCTGTTCGTCAGGTTTTTTGATCGGTGTTAGTTATGGTTATCGTCGGTGGTGGATCTAGTCATCACTGGTGTCGGTTCTAACCATTGTCGATGTTGGAGCCGGTCATTGTCAGGGAACATTATCACCAATATGAGTACCAGAAGTCATAGTGGCCGTCCCATAAACAACCCCAAAAATGGAGCTCACGTCGGTGTCGGGACTAGTCATCATCGAGGAACATTAGCACCGATATGAATGCCTCAATTCATGGTACCCGACCCATGTAATCACTCAACATTCAAAGTATTTTCAACTCATAAGTTGACAAAAATATGCCCAGAAGCCAAAAAAGGATTTACAAAAAGATATTAGCCAAATATACATCAAAAATGATTTAGAATATCTCTTTACAACCTGCCTATATGGCATTAATCCTCCATGGTAGCTGGAACTTCTTGCTGGAAAACCATAGTAGACGGCCAAGTGTGACCCAAAATAGGAATTTCGGTAACCCAGCCGTCGAGCTCCTCCTCTTGTTGATCCTAAAGGGTACCCTATAAAATTAAAATGGCATTTGGGTGTGTGCCCAAAACATATGGCAAATTAAGGTCTAGGACATGAGTTGGGGCCGCAGTGTATTCCAGGTTCAAAACTCGAGCCATCATCTGATTAAGGGTCCGTAATGAAATATTTGGAGAACCGAGGATTTCAAGCATGGCATAGACAATATGTTTAATATTTGCTGCAGTTTCTTTTCCCAAGGGCCTGATTACAGTCAATAAAGTGTTTTTCACAAGCTGGAAGCTCTGTTTTTCTAGGGCTTTCTTAATGCTATCATATGTAGTCATACATTCATGATTAGAGAGTAACTGATAATGGGGAAACAATCCACCAATGAGGGTAGGTCCAAACCATAAGTTGTATTTATGGATTGCTAACATTAGTCGATTACCTCTAATATATTTTGGAAGAATAACCTTATTTGCAATCAAAAGAAAGAGGTCTACAGACTGGAGTAGGTCCATTGCATTTGAGAAGAAAATTGAGACAACTTGAGAAGGGAAGGTAACCTATTTTTCTCTTGGCGCGAGTATGTGTTCTCCAATTACCTGACGGATGACTCTGCAGATCCCTGGAGTGTGGCATATGAACATTTCTTCCAACTGGTAGTCATCAATTCGAGCAGGGAGGTGTGTCTCTGATTCATCCGGAAGAAGAAAGATTCTGTAATTCCATGGTAGTAGCTCTTCATGTAAAATCCCATAGGAAGCACATTTCAAAAGTTTTCCATTGGGGGTTTCCATCCTAGCGATTCAAGATGGGTGCTGCTAGAAGTCAGAAGCTACTCTGTATTTCCAATGAGATAATTGTGCTCTATTTTGCATAGATATTTTGAATTTACCAACATTAAGCATTAATGGAGACTTCATGAGTTGTATTGTATGTCAGCATTTGTATAGTGCGAGATCTTTCATCGTATCTAGAGGTGATATTGATGAGCTTCAATTTAATGGTGTTAAAGATCTCGGGGATTGAAAGTACTATCTGGGTCCATTGGTGTTATTCCATGTGTCCATCGTGCGTGTGTGAAACCAATGAAAGAGCTACTAATTAAAAAGGCCATGTGATTTTCGGATTGCCCGTATTCTAACTTTATATCACACAAACTCAATATGTCGGCTGGGGAAATTCTAAATCTCTTATGTTGTTGCCATGAAAATTTATCATTGCTGAGCATTTTGCTGACTTCAATGTCCTTTTATTTATGCACCACGAGTTGGCACTGCAATGTCATTTAAAATGAGCTTTTGCAATTCAGTTTTGCTTTTGATGAATTCCCGAGGACATGTTTCATCGAATTCAAACCCATCACATCCCAAGTTAGAGAGGTAGTCTGCAACCTTGTTCCCTTCTCGCAGGGTATGGGAGATGAAAGTGGTTGGGAAAGAATCTATGAGTGTCCAGGTTTGTTGAAGAATGTAACTTAGTTTCCAGTTATGAATCTCCCATTTAATGCACGCATTAATGATAACCATAGAGTCACCTTCAATATGTATGTTTTCAAATCCTCCTTTTTTTGCTGGTAATTAATAACATTAATTTGATGGTAAATCTAGTTGCTTGTCATTTTTAAAATTTCTAAATAAAATTAGCATTTTATCTAGTTATTTAAATATTTCTTCATGATTTTAGTGATTTAAATTTTTGTTGATAGTTGTAGTGTTACAAAATTTTATAGTATATTGTATATTTGTATGGTAATATATAATTATAATGATATAATAATATAATAAAGTTGGTAAGATAATAATATCATATTAATTTTTATTATACTATATTACAATTTTGTAACATATAATAGTATAATTTTATTTATTTTATCTTTACTATTATATTATTATTCATATACAATTATATTTATTTATGTTTAATTCTAATTCCACCCTTTCTTGAAATGGGCCCTTATTTAACCTTTTAAACGCCTAATTTGGCACCTTATTCTAGAACTCAATTTTAACACCAATTTAATCATATTACTGGAAATGAACATAGTGAAACCACAAAATTTATAAAGCTCAAGTGCAATTACAAATCTAATGTTCAAATCATACTTCATTGGAAGTGATATTTAATAGAGTTTAATGTTCATTTATGTTTAAAATTAAAATTTAATAAAGAAAGATAATATAATATTATTTATATTATATTGCCTTATATTACTATTTTGATTGTATATAATTTTTAATTTATTTATATATATAATTGTTGATATCAGTATTATAATATTACTATTATATTTAGTTAAATATTATTATTTACAAATTTATATATAATCTTTTATGAAAAAAAATACAGTATAATCTTTTATGTCTAGAACTAATGTATACTACAAATTCTAACAAATCAATAAAAAAAACTCCATTAAAGAAACAAAAAATTTCAACTATGATTTCAACCATTAAAAAAGCCAGGACAAAAATTGACTAAAATTTTGAGGTAATATTATTTTTCAATAGGTTACTCTTTATCTAAGTTTGCTTAGGACAACTCATCAGTTAATTAAATGAATATCATTGAGTTCTATTTGGACTCTAACTCATTTTGAGGATATTATTGAGTTCTATTAGAACTCTACTTTGTCCTTGCTTCATATACGCTCTTTCCTATTTAAGAAGAGCTTGTTGTTCATTTCAACACACCTTATTTCAATACAAGTTCATGTGTTCTATCTCTTTGATCTAGAGGATGTATGGAGACTTGCTTCTGGGTATAATATAAATAATCCTCATACTGCGTGCATTGACAATGTAGTAATGTAATGATTATAGTTGAGATTATAACTTATACATGTGATGGTGGGTAAATGTTTTATAGTGATTTGGTTGGGTAGTTGAGAGATGGAAGGTGGGAAATAATGGAGAATCATATATTTTTTTAAATGGGAGATGGAAATTTCTTATGAGAGTTATGGAACAAAAAAATTAATTTTATTTTCTAAAATTTTGGATTATTATGTCTATAATTTAAATTTATTTTATTAATTAAATTCAATTGAAAGGGGGAATTAGAATTAGGACTTATGAAAGTGGGTTAGAACCGAAGGAAAATGAATTAGCATTTAGGAAAAAATATGAATAATTAGGATATATAATATGATATAGAATTGATAATGAATTAATTATTTTTTAGGAAATAATCAAATATATTAGGAATGAAATTAACCTCTTAGAGGATGCTTAAGACTTGAGTAACTTTAAGGTGTCTACACATTTTCATATTTGAGGTGATATTTCAATTGGAAGAAATAATGCCATATCAAAGGACAATGAAAATATAGATGTGGGTTGAGATTGAAAAAGGATGAGGCTTAAAAGAAGAATTTAAGGATGATGCTTTCTTGAGAGGCTAAGCATGATGTAAAGGAACCTAAGTACACTCTCAAAAAGACAAGGGAAATAGATAATATTATGAAAAGCAGTTTCAATAACCTAGTCTCCCCAATGTATGAAGGCCAAGGTAACAATGTGTCAAATGTTTAAAGGACTAAGTCAAAGAAAAAATAAGTCACAAGTAAACATTTGAAAGATAATACCATGATACGGAAGATTGTGATGTTGGTTGTTCAAAGAAACTCCAAGGAACAAAATAGATGCAAAAAAGAACAACAAACACAAAAAAATAAAACATATGACAAGCCAAAGCAAAAATAAGACATTTTCTATGGTCAAAGGAAAATCCAAAGATTGATTAATTTATGATGATGGTAGTGTTGTTGATGTAGGACTGACATGTCAAAAGAATAATGTAATGATTGAAAGGATACATCTTGATAATGATATGATGGTTGTCTTATGAATGACATGTCCAAAGAATAATGTAAAATTTATTAAAAAGTCAATACAACCTACAGAGTTCATTGTTATATCATAAGAAATAAAAAGTACAAACAAAATCAACAAATTATAAAATCTAAATTATTTATAAAATTACAAAAACTACATATTAATAACATTAATTTGATGGTAAATCTAGTTGCTTATCAATTTTAAATTTTCTAAATAAAATTAGTGTTTTAACTAGTTATTTAAATATTTGTCCATAATTTTAGTGATTTAAATTTTTGTTGATAGTTGTAGTCTTACAAAATTTAATAATACATTGCATATTTGTATGGTAATATATAATCATAATAATATAATAATATAATAAAATGTGCAAGATAATAATATCATATTATTTTGTATTATACTATATTACAATTTTGTAACATATAATACTATAATTATATTTATTTTATCTTTACTATTATATTATTGTTCATATACAATTGTATTTATTTATGTTTAATTCTAATTTCACCCTTACTTGAAATGGGCCCTTATTTAACCTTTTAAACGCCTAATTTGGCAACTGATTCTAGAACCCAATTTTAACACCAATTTAATCATATTATTGTAAATGAACATGGTGAAACCATAAAAGTTATAAAGCTCAAGTGCAATTACAAATCTAATGTTCAAATCATAGTTCATTGGAAGTGATATTTAATAGAGTTTAATGTTCATTTATGTTTAAAATTAAAATTTAATAAAGAAAGATAATATAGTATTATTTATAGTATATTGCATTATATTACTGTTTTGCTTGTATATAAGTATTAACTTATTTATATATATAAATGTTGATATCAGTATTATAATATTAATGTATACAGTATAATCTTATATAATCTTTTATGTCCAAAACCAATGTATACTACAAATTCTAACAAATAAATTAAAAAACTCTATTAAAGAAAAAAAAATATTTCAACTATGATTTCAACCTTTAAAAAAGCCAGAAAAAAAATTGACTGAAATTTCGAGGTTTTCATCAATGTCAACCCTTCTAACCATGGTTGAATCACCTCTACCTAAGCTCAATTAAAGGTTGGCATCTGACCTTAAATTGGTAAACCATAAACGTTACAGGAAGATGTACATGGATGCAATTAATAATCTAGTGTTACTTATTGATGCACATGTTATGTTCCAATGTCAACTATGCTTAAGATCAAGTTCTAAAATTATTCTCCTCTAATGTTGGCTAAAATAAACTAGTTAAGCACATGAGAAATCAACATCTTTGATATTGATGCACATGTTATGTTCCAATGTCAACTATACTTAAGATCAAGTTCTAGAATTATTCTCCTCTAATGTTGGCTTGAAAATTTGACTATGTACTGAAAATGATTGAATACATGAGAAATAATTGAAAAATTGATCGTGTTGCATGGACCCAAGAGTATCACTTGAGATAACGATTTGACACTACATATGCATTTGCTACATCTATGCTTGAAAGCATGTGTATAGAGAAAATAACTATTGTTAATATAAAATTATATTTTTTAATCTACACTCTCTTTGAGAAATTATTAAGAAAAGCGTGATTGCATTCCTTATTAACAACTATGAACATTAAATATAAAATGAAACAATTTGATACACCTCATCAACTTGCCAATTTCAAATTTTGTTTAATGTACCTTATTTATTTAAAATGAACTTCATATATATATATATATATATATATATATATATATATAAAAGCTACAAGGCATAGAACTCACGCCATTTCCATATAGGTAAAACATGGTTTTTATTCTGTAAGGGATATATTCCAGAGCTTTAAGTGTTTGGCTATAATTGTGTACGGTAGTTCATCTACCATTTCTTTAAACTTGTAACCAGAAATTCAACCTTACAGCGTGAAAGAGGACAGCGGCTCTCAAAGATGTCAAGCTTGTCAGAAGGGACATACATTATTTCCTGTACCTCAACTTTCTTATTCGTTGGAAGACAGGACAGCTGTCAAAAACCCCTTGCTCTTTTACGTTTTAAAGTTGAATACTTGAATAAAATTAGACAAGTGGCACAGAAAACTACTTTTAGGCTATAGCCTTTAATTTTATTTCACAATATAGAGTGTAGTTGGATGAATGCATACTTTACCATTTCTATAAATTAATTTGAATTACAACTTAAATGACCGTTCTTTTCTCATTCTATGTTTCTTTACATAGAAGAAAGAATCTGGTACAGCTGTATAGCGCCGATAGTACCAAAGTAGGCTTATAAAATAGTCTTCTCGTGGGCGACTGAGCCGTTAGCAGTGGTTTGGGGTTCAAATTCGCTTATAGGAATGGAATAATATCTACGGCTAGGACTACAAAAGGCTACTTACATATGAGCATTCAATTTTCATATTCTCTATATATTGGGTGGGAGATACAATGTTTGATTGTCTTCAACCTTCTCTGCTTGTCCGACTTCTAATTCCTGGTGAAAACTTTTATCTCTCCTAGGAAAGTTATTGTGGAATCCTCTTCATAGTGTCATCTCTCTGTCATACTTTTGATGTTGTTTGTTTGTATAAACTGATAAATTGAGGACTGAGAAGAGTGGCAAAAAAGTTGTAAGGGAGACAATTTTAGTGAAGATCATCTTTAAAGATGGCTGCCAAGTGGTTCTCCAAAATGTTATTTGCAAAGCAGTCGCAGAAGAACAAGGATGAAAACCCCCAAAAAGGAAGGCAAACTGGGTCTCGAGTATCTAAATCTTCTGTTTATTTAGTTGATGATGGACATGAATCTTCCCAACATAACAACTGCGTGGGTAATGGCGATGAAGATGTTGATAAGGCTGCAGAGGTTTTCATCCATAAGTTTCATAGGAATCTGAAGTTGCAGAAATCTCCGTCTGAGGCTCAATACGAAGGTTACCTTGCAAGAGCTACATAATTATACTATGCATCAACTTATGATAGTTTTACTACAGTAGTTCATCATATATGTTTAAAAAGAGAATACTTCTATCTCTTAGATCCATATTGATTCTCAGGTTAGATTTTCGGTTTTGAAGGAAATACATGACGACTATCATTTTAGATTCCTGCTTTTCATGCGTTTACCAAAATCTGCACTTTTCCATCGTACCCAAAGTTCCGAAGTTGTAAATTACTTAGCTAGTTAATTTGGTTTAATAATTTGATGATTTACTTTGAGCAATCAATGGAGTTTTCGTATCGTTTTCAGGCAATAATTGAAAGTTTTTTTTTCCATTCTTAAGTTGTTTCAGTGTTTTTACATCTGAAAGCAACATACCTGTTCTATATGGAGGTGATTGACCTCACAATGTACTCAAGTTATACAGAAATCAAAGCCTCGAAGGAGGAATAATGTATTCTAACAATACTAATGTTCTAATGCGGTTGAAACCGCTAAAATTAAAGGAAGGAGCCCACTCACCCTACTTTTATAAAAATTCATTTTTATATGATTATGACTTGTTCAAATTACATTTCAAAGACCACGCAAAGGGTGCAATGTTTCGGAACAAAGTATTAAAGCATAAAATTTACATATAATTAGTTCACGTACAAGCTATAAAAAAAACAATCTTGTACTATTGGTATGCACTAGAAGTCATTGGTTTGCGGTATATATGTGCACTGATCAATCTGTTTGTTTATTTCTGTAGTTAGACGTATTGCAGAATAATGTAATTCCATTCGATTCAATAACAATGATTCACACCTGTGCATGTAAAAGACAGAGCATTAAAATTAGGACGATGATAATCGATATTCTAAGAATATGCTTTTTATTGGTGACATAAAATATAGATTAAATAATTTTTTTAATCTATGTAAAATATAATTTGAGTTATTGTAATAAATTGAAAATAACAAATAAATAAATTAGAATGAGTTTATCCAATTTTATTCATATTGTATGAAGAATAGAGATTTGATCCAAGTGATATAGATACTGTAATTTCATTGACAATGTAAAAATTAATGATTGTAGTTGAGCTAATAGGTTTCTAAATTTAATGAGGGATAAATGATTTATAGTGAGTTGGTACAAGTGATATAGATACAGTAATTTCATTGACAATGTAAAACTTAATGATTCTAGTTGAGATTATAGGTTTCTAAATCTAATGAGGGATAAATGGTTTATATTGAGTTGGTTGGATAGGTAGAGATAGAAGGTGAAAAACAATAGAGAATTGTAAAAAAAAATTAAAAAATATAGAGATGGATATTTCTTATGAAATGGATGGAGGAGAAAAATGAATTTTAGTTTTTTCAAAGTTTGGAATGATTATGTGGAAGATTTAAAGATATTTTATTAATTAAATTAATGTGAAAGAGAGCATGGAATAAGAATTGGGATGTATGAAAGTAGGTTAGAACCTAAGGGAAAATGAATTAGCATTTAGGAAAAAATAAGAATAATAAGGATATACAATATGATATAGAATTGATAATGAATTAATTAGTTTTAAAAAATACTCAAGATCTTAGGGCTTAAATTAAGATCTTAGAGGATGATCAAGACTTGAGTCAAATAATATATCACATGAATGAAGGGGCTGCAATGCTTCTCAATATCTGCCTACAGTATTTAAAGAAAACGGTTATTTTTCTTTGAAGGGATTTATTCCAGAGCTCAAAGTATTTGTCCATTATTCTGTGCGCTATCTTGCCTGTAATCCAGTAGTGCATAAGTTCTTGACAGCTGTCCTGACTACCGATGAAGGGTGCGAGGCTTCATGTCTGTTCCGTTGTCCTGCATGACAGGCCTCCCTATTTCATGCTTCAAAGTTCGGCCTTTCGTTACAAGCTAAAGAAATGGTAGAGAAAGCTTTTCCTTAAGCCGGTTGACTTTGATTTGCTTTGACCATTTAGAGTTTGCTTTGTCGCGCCAACTTGGACGCATACATTCTTTTTCCTCTCTAATTTATTTTTTGAATTTGAACCGACTTAAAAGACCATTCTTTTCTTATTCTATTTTTCCGTAAGCAGTAGATAAAATAGGGTACAGGTATATAGCTTAGATAGTGGCAAACTAGGCTTTTAAAATAGTTTTCCATTGTGTGATTCAACTATCAACAATGGTCTCAGCGATTTGGGGTTCAAATCTGGTGGCAGCAATGGAATAATATCTCTGTCTAGGACTTAAAAACGCGACGAACATACAAGCATTGAATTTTCCTATTTTATATATATTGTGGGGGGAAACACAATGCTTGATTCTCTTGAACCTTCTCTACTTTGCGTGCTTTTTAATTCCTGATTAAACTTTTATCTCTGTTTGAAGTTTTCTGTAAGATTCTCTTCATAGCATCACCCCTCATTGCTAGTTTAGATGTGGGTTGTTTGTATAAACTGATAAATTGACGACTGAGGAGAGTGGCAGATAAATTTTAAGCGACAGAGTGATTTATGAAGATCAGCATTAAAGACGGCTACCAAGTGGTTTACGAAAATGATCTTTGGAAAGCAGTTGCGGAAGGACAAGGATGACCACCCCAAACAAGGAAGGCATGCTGGGTCTGGTGTATCTAAATCTTCAGTTTATTCAGTTGATGATGGATATGAATCTTCCCAACATAACAATTGCGATGAAGATGAGGATATGGCTGCGGATGTTTTCATCCATAAGTTTCATAGGAATCTCAAATTGCAGAAATCTCCATCTGAGGCTTACTTCGAAGGGTATCTAGATTGTTACAAGTAGTAGACAAATTGAAAATCACAAAATAAGACACAAGATTTAATGTGGTTCGCCAATTTGGCTACATCCACCATAGAGCGGGGCTTTAATCTTTAATCAGTCATTACAACTCGATTACATAAGGAATTCTCTTCAGATTTATACAATAATTCTTGAAAACGAAGAGTCAAACAAAAGAATATGAAATGAAAAGTCATGAAAGAAGAAATGAACAATTAGACTTCACATTCAACAGTATCCTCCAAGAGCTACATAAATTATATGAACACATCCATTATCATTGCTTCTAGTTCTGATAATCTTATTATTGTAGTTCATCACATATGTTTTAACCTTGGGCAATTTTTAAACAGATCCCCTTTATCCGCTAATTGCATGATGATTCTTATAATAGATTGTATTTTTGAAGGAAAAACATGAAGGTTTTCATCTTAAACTGGATTTTAGACGCATGTTCACTTTACTAGCCTAATTTATATTCCAAAGTTATAAAATAACTAATTAATATGATTTAATGATATGATGATTGACATTGAGCCATCAACAGAGTTCCCATATCATTAGCGAGCCAATAATTGAAAACTATAGATTTCTTTCCCACATCCTATGAAAAGAAAAAAACATGAAAAGACTTGAATGATATGATCCCTCTATCACCCTAGAATAAAAGGTGATGCCGTAGTTTTTGTATAAACTATAACTTTGTCGGAACATATTTGAAGGCAATCCAAATTAAAAAAAAAATTGAGAATAAAGTATTAAACAACCAAATTCACATATAATTAACTCACTTTCAAACCGAAAAAGATGATTCTCTTACTAATGGTTTGCACTAAAAGTTCCTAGGTAGTGGTATACATGTGCACATAAGAATCTAATTGTGCATTTACACAGAAAAAGGGATGAAAAAATAATTAATTTTTTTTTCAATTAAATGAATAATACTCACATTCATATGTATAATAAAGAACAACATAATTAGGAGGATACGAATTGATATTTGTGAAAGATTCAAAATATAATATTATTATTCTAATCTATGTCAAATGTTAGAGAAAGAAATAGAAAAATCACAAATACATAAATCAAAATAAATTAATTCAAATTTTGGTTCTTATTACATTAAGTAGGTAGATGTGCTTCAAAGGATAGAGATGTGGTACTCATATTTGCAACATAATGATGTAATAATTTTGGATCTCTTGAAGTGGATCATGAATTATTCGTTTTATAGGTTTGCACTAAGATGAATAAATGGTGGAGATCCCATGGGGGATAAATGGCCCACATTGTTTTGATTGGTAGTCTAGACATGAAGGGTGGAGAATAATGGAGAATTATTAAATTTAAAACTGAGTTTTAAGTGATTGTTAGGAATTGATTAAGAGGGCGATTGAAGAGAAAAAAGTTACATTTATTTTACTTTTTTTAATTTGTTGTACCCAAGTTGTCATCTCGCACAACATCAACAAGAACAAACATATTATTTGCAGCCAATAGAATATTATAATGTGGTGCATAGAGATATCCTGAAATCATGCAATCAAATGAGGGAGTGATATATTCAAAAGCACCCAAATGAAAAATTTAAGCAATATATTCATATGTATTAGTGGTAATCAATGCATGACCCTTTTGTTTCCATTCTCCATTAGCAAATCTTATAGAACTAGTGTGCAAAAGATCATCATGATTGGTAGAACAAGAGTGTGAACTAGACGATGAATACGAAATGTAAATATGAAGCTCCTTGACAAGTTGTTTCAGGTCATGAATTCCCTTCTTAAAGGAAACTTGTTCATTATGCTCAACCCCTTTACAAAAGATACACTTAGACTTTTCCTTCTTAGATTGAACCTCTTTAGAAGAGGTGGTGGAAGTCTCACTAGATTTTCTTAGGCTTGTGATATCTCCTCTCTTTTCCCTTAGGTGGTGAGGCATGTTATTTTTCTTCACATTTCCCTTAGGTAATGTATAAATCTTAAAACTTAATCAATTCATCTAAATATCTTAGCAGAGTTAGAATTTAAAACATTCACTAACTTAGCATAAATTTAATCTCATCTTGACTCCTTGTCACTTTAATGCCTTATATTCCTTAATTGGGCACCTCATTTCCACCAATCCTAAACATCTAAAATTCTACCAATTGTTCTAATTATTTTTTGGGAGTCAAAGTTTTGACCATTACTTAATTTTGCTTCCCATCCCACACCTGCTTAACTTTATATCATATGTATAAATTTATAATGAAAAATAATAATATATTTGTAGACAAATTTGTACTTTAACTTCTTAATTATATAATTTTCTTTAAAGTCTTTTATTCTTATAGGAGTACCATATATTTTGTGTATTGTTCATTATTTTATTAGAATAAATATTCTTAGATTATTTAATGTAAAAGAAAGTATCTATATATTAATTAAAATATTTTAAAATAATAAACCATTTAACTCTTAAGAATTATCACTTTCAATTTTTTTGGTTACGATTTCATTTTTCATATGCCCATTTCGCATCTTTATTTTTTATGGTTCACTTTTATTATATAAATAATAAAATATTTATATTTCATAATTTTATAGAAAAAAAAATTCACTTTTAACTTCATAAATATTCTATCATATAAAATTTTGGAATATAAAATTTTGAACTCTTAGATTTGTATATCCCTCATTACTTTGTTAAATTGTTTATATGATGATACAGCTTTCTTTAAACGATTTAACAAATATAATATATTTAACTCTTAAGAATCAAGATCATAACTGAGATGTCCACGGTAAAAACCAGATATTTTAACAATTTAATCGACCCTATAGACTACTAATTATTGTTAGAAAATCTTCGTAGGTTGAGATGCATTTAAATATCCCACTATAGGAAAAAATCTTTGCAGGCAACTGGATCGCAACTGGTAATAACGTACTATAAATAGTACTAGTTCGTGCAATGGAATAATTCTCCACAAATACACCTTCTTCAACCATTTCCATGGAAAGCAAAGCGAAGTTGTACTTCCCCAAAGTTGAAACGCGCACCGAATATAAAATCTGGTTTCAACTTTCGAATCCAAGCGGCGGAGTCTTCTCTATCTCTCCCTCTGTGGAATTCCATGTTCCCTCCACTAATTAATATCAATAATCTATTTCGCCCTTTTTCGACAGATGTTATCAATTGGATATTAAACGATTAACATTGATGAAAAGCAAACTACTTTAATTCGTATAAATGAATAATGTACAGGGAGCAAACGACCTAGAAAGATGTATGGAATAAGTAGGAAGGACCAGACTGACACTACTATTTCGTAACTTCAATGAAAGCCTTCTAACTACCTTTTTCTTTTTGAATTGGAAGATCGTGCAATTTCATATACCATTTTAATTTGTTTGTAGGGTTTAAACATGACATAAACAAGCAGCAAAATTGTTTCACACTGTGTCGCATAAACATGACAATCTTATATTAAAGTTCGACTGAGTGCATAGAAAACAATTTCTAGCTGAATGCCTTTATTTTACTTTTAGAATGTAGGGCTGCTCTGTATGCATGCAATTATATTCTTTTCTCCGCAATAATTTTAACAAAACCGCCTTAAATGACCATTCTTTCGTTATTTTATGTTTGTTTCTGTGGTAAAGTGAGTCCCAACTCAAAAGTTAATGAATTCTATAATAATTCAATTGGAAGTACAGAGGAAAAAACGTACACAAAAATCATATGCAATATGAAGATGCTCTCCGCTTTATAAATCACAAGCCTCACTAAAATCTGCATGTGGAAACTTCTCCCTCTCCTGGAGAGAATATTACTATTGAGCGATTAAATTATTAAATTATATTTGTGCTCGGTTCGCACGAGAATCTGGTACAGCTAAATAACACCGATGGTGGCAAGGTAGGCTTTTTAAATACTTTTTCCAAGTGAACCGTCAACATTAGTTTCAGCGATTTGAGGTTCAAATTTGCTGGCAGGAATAGAATAATATTAATCAGTGGGAGGAGAAAACACAGCTAAAATGGGGTACAGATGAGCATTAGATTTTTTCTATTGTGTATATATTGGGTGGGAGACACGATGTTCAATTGTCTTGAACCCTCTGTAGCTGTCTGCCTTTAATTCCTGATCTCTCTTTAGTATTTGTCTTGATCTCTCTTTATACTAACATCTCTCTGTGATAGTTTTGATGTGGGTATTAGCTTATAACTAATCAATTGCGAACTGAAGAAAGGGTCAGACAAGTAGTCACTCAGCTCTAAAGATGGCCGGCAAGTGGTTTTCCAAAGCGATATTGGGAAAGAGTTCGAAGAAGAACAAGGATGAGACGCCGAAACAAACAAGGCAATATGAATCTCGCGTATCTCAATCATTAGTTCATTCAGTTAACGATGACTTTGCATCTTCCCAATACAACAATTGCATGCGCAATGAGGATGAAGATGTGGATAAGGCTACGGAGGTTTTCATCCATAAGTTTCACAGGAATCTTAAGTTACAGAAAGCGCCTTCTGATGCTCAATACGAAGGATACCTTGAAAGAGCTACGTGAGCCATATTAGTGGATCCATTTTCATCGCTTCTGATAGTTTTAATGCAGTAGCAGATCATATTAATGAGTTCATTGTAATCACTTGTCATAGTTTTAATAAAGTGGTTCATCATATGTGATTCCCAGTTTAGACTAGCTTTTGAAGAAAATATATAGTTATTCTCAGTTTTTTACTGCAATTTATTTTTTGTGTTTACTACTGCAAGTTGCAATTGTACTTTAGATTTGAAAGTTTTGATTTAACTAAATAATTCGATTCTTGCGCCTTAAACGAGGTATACTAATGTTCCCATATTATTCCTGAGGGAATAATGAAAGCAGCATGAGTCAGAAAGCATACGTGCTATATATGGAGTCGATTGACGTCATAATGTATTAATCATATTTGTTCGGTAAGAAGCCATGAAATGGGATACAATCATGATTATTAAGAATAATACAAGGGTTGTGCGCAGCTGGAGTCCCTTCATTGGGTAGGGGAGTAGCAGGGAGCGGTCATTTGGCTTAGCAGTGCGCAGAATAGTGATTAACAAAAGGACAAACATTATGGTGTTCTAAGGTGTAAAATTAAATAGCACATCAGCATGAAAAACAGAGCAGAAAATATAGCAATGAAGAGCTCTCTACCAATCTATTATTAACAGCTTAAACAATGAGTATTTATACATGAACTGTACACAACTACTCTCCTAAATAATTGTCACAAACTCAACATTTGGTTGTAGCTAATTGACCCCAAACTTAGCCTTACTGACATCAAACTAGAACTGTGAACAGATAAGCCAGTTCTTTACAGACTCTTATTCTAAGACAAACTCTCATTCGGTTGTGATTTATGCTACACTCCCCCTTAAAGCAAAACTGAATCGTGATACACTCATATCTCTGCATATTACAAACTTTATTTTTCCCAACGGTTTAGTGAATACATCAGCCATGTTCTCATTTGTGTTACAATTTTGTAGCTCCATTTTTTTGTGTTACAATTTTGTAGCTCTATTTTTTGAGAGTGAATCTTCTCTCTTACAAAATGATGTTGATTTTCAATGTGCTTTGATCTTGCATGACAAACTAGATTGTTTGTCAACTTGATTGTACTTTGATTGTCACACTTGATTGGAGTAGGTCCTTGCTTTTGTCACATATCTTCAAGAACCCTCTTTAGCCAAATAACTTCACCAATAGCACTACACAATGCTTTGTACTCAACTTGAATAGATGACATAGAAACGAGAGATTGCTTCTTGCTGCTCCAAGAAACAACACAGGATCCAATGCAAAATGCATAACCAGTTGTTGATTTTTTATTATCTGGATCACCTACCCAATCAAAATCTGTATAAACTATCAACTCATCATTCAAATCATTAGTATATACAATACCAAAATCTATGGTACCCTGTAGGTATCATAGAACTCTATTTGCAGTTTTCCAATGGGACTCAAGAGGTTTATCCATGAATTGACTAAGTATGCTAACTGAATATGCAATATTCGGCCTTGTACGTAGTGGTCAAGTAGTTCAAACTTCCCACCATCTGTCTATACAAAGTCTCATTGAATTTTGTAGCATCACTGTCAGTAGAAAGCTTAACAATTTGTTCTGATGGAGTAGACAATGCCTTACAATCTTGCATATTAAATCTTTGAAGCACTGTCTTTGCATACTCACTTTGAGTAATCAAATTCTTACCATCATGCCTCCATCCTTCAATTCCTAGACAATAATGCATTTTACCAAGGTCCTTCATTTCAAATGCTTGATATAATTTTATTTTGATTTCATCAATCAATTGTATAGAACTTCCTGTTATGATTAAGTCATCCACATACAATCAAATCAAAACAATATTTCCACATTTATCTTTCTTTATATATAAATTTGGATCATTCATACTCTTAATATACCCTTGGTGAAAGAAGAATTTATCAATCTTTTAATACCATTACCTTGGTGCCTCTCTGAGACCATACAATGCTTTCTTTAACCTACATACCAAATGTTCTTTTCCCTTTTTAACAAACCCTTCAGACCGAACAAGATAGATTTCTTCTTTTAAATCACTATTTAAAAATGGTGACTTAACATCCATTTGATGTATCTCCCAATTGAACTTAGTAGCAAGTGCAATCATGACCCTGATACTATTCATTCTAGCAACAGGTGCAATAGTATCCTAATAATTGATTCCTTCTTTTTGTGAATAATCTTTTGCAACTAATCAAACTTTGAATCTATTAATAGTACCATCAACTTTAAACTTAGTCATGAACAACCATCGAGAGCCTATAGGAATTTAATTTGTAGGCAATTCAGTTAATTTGCAAGTAACAATATCCATTATTGAATCATATTCTTTTCAAATTGCATTCATCCATTACTTATGATCCTTAGCTTCTTCATAATTATATGGTTCATGGATACTCATTACTTGAGCCATAAGATCATAGTCATTATACCTTATTGGTGCCTTGATTTCTCTTGTTGACCTTCTTAATATTTTACTTCTGGATGGAGTGATTTCTCCTTGCCTTCATTCATGCCCACTTTGATCATGAGTTTACTGGTCGACAATATTTGAAACTTTCCTCATTATCTTCTTCAAAGATTTTCCTTGAATTATTGTTATTCTCCTTGCCTTCCTCTTGAACATTATCTGCAAATTCATGAAATAATGTACATCTTGACTAACAATTAATATATGAGTAGTAGGATTATACATTTTATAGGCTTTATGATCTGCACAATAACCAATGAATATGTATTTAATTAAATTAGCATCAATTTTTCTCCCATTCTCCTTTGGGACATGAAAAAATGCCTTACTTCCAGAACTTATCAAATGACTAATAATAGGTTTAATACCTATGAAATTCTCATAAGGATTTTTGTATTCCAGATACTTGGTTTGTCTTTGATTCAACAAATAGACAACTATACTAACTACTTTAGCCAAAAAATTATTTGGGAGATTCTTTCCTTTGAGCATACTCCTAGCGCACTCAACTATTGTTCTATTTTTCCTTTCACCTACACCATTTTGTTCTGATTAAGTAAAAATAGGTTTTACAAGGACCCAAAACCTTTACAAAGTAACAAAGTTCAGCAGGTTTTACAAGGACCTGAAACCTAAAGTGTTAAAACAAATATTCAACAAAGGAGCAAAAAAAAGATGTGCCCGAGCACCCATAAAGGAAAGGAAACATGAAAACAAGCAACTAAACCAAAAGAAGTCCCACAGATCCATTTTGTTATGGACTATGAAGAACTATATATTTCTTGATAATACCATTACCCTTAAAATATTTTACTAAGATATCTCAAGTATATTCCCCCCTTAATTCGATCTAAGAGTTTTAATATTGTGAGCAGTTAGTTTTTCCACCATTACTTCAAATTCTTTGAAACAATCAAGCACTTTTCTCTTATTTATTAATAAATAGACCCAACTATATCTAGATCTATCATCAATAAAAGTAAGAAAATAAAAAGCTCCTCCAAGTGACTTAGTTTGCATAGTACCACACACATCTGAATGTATTAATTCAAGCGTGCTTCTTTTCCTTTGATTTGAACTCATTGGGAATTCATTTATGTGTTGTTCACCTAATGCACAACCATCAAAACTATTGTATTCATTCTTTAAAGGTGGAAGACCTTGCGCCATATATTTTCTTTGTAGAGAAATAAGATCCTAAATATTTAGTTGACCATACCTTTTGTGTCATAGTTCTTCAGCTCATACACATGTAGAAGCCATTGCTTAATGGCTTTCTACGTCAACATCAAGTTTATATAAACCTCAAATTATGATTCCTTCAACAATTACATTATAATTATCTTTCAGATCCCTTACTTAACAACCTATCTTTAAGAACTTGACCTTTAAACCTTGATCAGTAATAGTAGAAATTGATACAAAATTCTTTTTAATCCCTAGCACATACATAATATTTTCAAGTTTCTTTAAATTTGCATTAGGCAATTGTACACTTATATCACCATATCAATTAATGTCATGACACCTGTCATGTCCTAAATGGATCTTACTACCATCATGTTTCTCATGAAAAATTTTAAACCAATTTATATGACATGACATATGTATTGTTGCCCCTAAATCAGTGGACCAATAATAACAATCATCTATATTAGATGATAAATCAGACTCACAAATAAACAACTTAAAATCATGAAGTTTATCACTTTTCTCATCCTCACCATTCACAAAATTACCTTCATATTTTTTTATTTTTTTTGATCGGTAATATTGAGTATTTTATTGATTATAAAACGAGATTACATATGCATCTTTTAACAGTAAATCATCTTGCTATGAAAAATCTATTTAGGAGTCTCTGCTCCTTTACATTAACTTCTATACTATTCTTCCCTACTTTCAGCAAGAACTAAATTTAAATACTATCCTGAATTATTACATATTATGGCCTGTGGCCTGCAACTAGCTAAACTATTTACCAAGGAGGGAACGGGTTTCCCATGCCACACTTCACATCATTGGATCGATTCTTTCATCACTGCATCCTATGGCCTTGAATCTTGATCTGCTTTGTCTCTTCTTTCCCTAAAGCCTTCCTTTGGCTACATTTTCTACATAAGGTCAAATTCAAAGTTCCAAAAAATCTTTGAAACTACAAAATTTTGGATTTCCTTAAACTTTTCCTATGCACAGTTCCTCATTTTATGCCCGATTTGAGAGCATTTTTTCTTCGACACCACCCTCACTGTTAATAGCATCTGTTCCTCTTCCACCCGCTTCTGTGCCTCCATTTCTTCCTTTACTTTATGCCAGCCTGGCTTTGCCCTTTTTATCATCAGGGGCTTGTCTACTTGCGGGTGCCACCTAAGAAAGGGGACCAGACCATAGCGGTGTGCATCATCATCTTCCATGAAACATTTTGAGTAATCCTACCCAATGCCCGGAATAGACCATTCCAACATAGAGTCGAGCTCTCCTAGCATGTCATCTTCAAACAGCTCCCTGATAATCCGTTCAACTTCATCAATCTCATCACCAATTTGGAGCCCCCATGCTATGATAACAACAATTACATCAATATTTGTTCGATGCTTAATCCTTCGCCCCTGAAATTGTTCCCTAATAACCTCCAGCACTGCCTCAACCATTTTAACCGACTTGATTTTTATCAAGCCCTTAACTCTCTCATAACTCACGGGGCCTTTGAAGGCTTTCAACTGTTTATCAAAATCAACACAGAAAGTCGCCTCCATTGTTTCCTTCTGTCAATCTTCACTATCTTGTTTTTGCACAGAGGATAAATTACGGTATCTTTATGAGTTAATAACTTTGCAAGCATGATATTTAATCTTGCGGACTTTGCATTCTGACACTTTGTCATGAATAGCCTTTTTCCCACCACTTCCCATAATAAATTTTTGTCCTTTGATATTCCTCTTTTGAAAGTTCCCGTAAACTGCTTTCGTCATCCTGTCTTATCAATCTGCCACTAACCTCTTGCGGTAATGATTAGCTATATTAATATTTTATTAGTTTTCTATCACCCATGTTGGATATTTCATCTAATCATTTTCCAAAAGGATTTGAGTAAGATATTCAGCTATAATATGATCATTATCCATTTTCATGGCCCAATTGGCTATTATGTCAGCCTCTTTATTACCCTCCCGTAAAGTGTGACTTATTCTGATTTCCTTAAAAGATTGGAGGAGGTTAACCACTTCCTGAATTATACCATTAATAGACCAGGTCTGGGAGTGTTCTTTCTTGATTGCTTCAATAATTATCTAGGAGACTCCCTCTAAATGTAGTCTTTCCACCCCCAGTCTTTTAGCTAGCTTGATCGCCAGTAAGGCAGCCTGTGCTTCAGCTATATTGTTTGATCTGAAGCCAATTTTCTGAGCTACCATTGCTATCAAATTTCCTTCATTAGTTCTTGCTACAGCCCCTACTCTAGAGATCCCTAGGTTTCCTTTTGAGGACCCATCAAAGTTTATTTTTATCCACCCGATATCTGGGGGGAACCATTTTACATCTTTTCTGCTCAATTTTATGTTTCCCCTATAACTTCCATCATTCTTATATCTAACTCTTATGCCTAGCCATTGTTTGTGTATATATTTGTCCTAGGATGAAAAGAGTATATTAGAATATAGCTTACCTATAGCCAAGTTCATAACTTCTTGTATGAAAGCGTTTATCTTGGATTTGATCTTTTCTAGTGGTTCAAAGGTATCCTGAAAGATTCTTCTATTTCTTTCCTTCCATATTTCCCATATGATAATTGAGGGACAAACTATCCAGATTTTTGAGAAGGTTGATTTCTTCTAATCTCCCAACCACCATTTAAAAATGTCCATAAGTGATCTCGGCATTTAACAAAGTTTAATTTTGACCTTACCATTTCCCAACATTGTTGAGCAAACTCACACTGAGCAAAGAGGTGATTTGTATCTTCAATGGCCTTATAACACAAAGTGCACCTTGATGGTCCAATGAAACCATACTTCTTCCTCCTTTCCACTGTTAATACCCTTCCTTGAATAGCTAACAATACAAAGGCTCCTACTTTTTGCAAGCAATCTTGATCCCAACATAATCGATAAGGCCATTCCTTTGTAGGTTCCTCGTTTGCAAGTAAATTATATCCCAATTTGGCTGAGTATCTCCCACTTTTCGCAGCACTCCAAATAATTTTATCTTTTATTTCTGTTAACTGAAGTGGGCAATTATTGAGATAATTTCTTAGATCCCTGCAGTTGTGCTCTTGCCCACCTTCAATATTGATCTCCTTCCATTTCCATTGAGGTCCAAAGGGCCTTGAAACTGTTCCATGTAATCTCCGACTTTGTTCCCCCATAAATTTTTTGTGCTTGCCATCAATTCTAGAGAATTGTTAATGTTAGTCACAGCTCTATTTTCGTTCCAAGAATCTTCCCAGAATGCAGCATTTTTTCCATCACCGATCTGCCATGAGATGTGGTTACAAATTAGTGGCCTACATTCTAACATAAAATTCCAGATTGCAGATCCTTTTATGGGGTTTTGAATGGTGAATATCATGATATCTTCCATATTGTCCAAGTATTTTTCCTTCAAAATTCTAGCCCATAACTGTGATGGTCTGGTATACATTTCCCAAATAAGTTTTGCCCCTAAGGCTTTATTAATTAGCTGCCACCTTCTTATCCCAGTTCCACCATTTTTCTTTGATTTACAAATAGTGTCCCATGCTACTAATGGTATTTTATCTTCCTCCTGTCCACCATTCCAAAAACATTTCCTCATCCTTTTCTCAATATATTTTAGAACTTTAATGGGGATCTTTAAGCAACTCATTGAGAAAATCGGGATTGCAGATATCACAGATTGTAACATCAAAATCCATCTTGCATAGTTGAGCCATTTTCCTTTCCAACTGTCTAACCTTTTAACATAGCTGTCAATCAAGTCTTTCCATAGATTTTCCTTAGAGGTTCCAACAAAGAGTGGTATTCC
This sequence comes from Thuja plicata, assembly GCA_018584345.1. Lineage (NCBI taxonomy): Eukaryota > Viridiplantae > Streptophyta > Pinopsida > Cupressales > Cupressaceae > Thuja > Thuja plicata. The sequence goes on along the minus strand of MU223575.1, from coordinate 3,968,387 downwards.
TAAATATCTATTTGGTAGAGCCCCTGCCTTCATTCCTAAAATTCTAAGTACATGTTGCTGAATAGGGATAGAGGTGTTAAAGAAGAATACCTTAGATTTGTTCCAATTTATAAATTGACCTGAGGCTGTGGTGTATTTATCTAGAGTGGCCTTAATTGCTCTGGCCTCTCTTGCCAAAGCTTCCCCCATGAGGTAAGTGTCATCAAAAAATTGGAGATGAGTAATTGGATCTAGCCCTCGGGTTACCTTGAGCCCTTTCCATTCTCCCCGGTCCCCTACTACTTTGATTGCTCGGCCTAAGACTTCAGCAAGAATAATGAACAAAAATGGTGAGAGGGAGTCACCTTGCCTAATGCCCATTGTAGTTTCAAAAAAACCTTGTGGGCTGCCATTGATAAGTATTGAGAAGCGTGGGGTAGCAATGCAACTCAATACCCATTCACACCATCTATCATCGAACCCAAATTTGTGCAACACCTATAATAAGTAAGATCTATTAACATTATCATAGGCTTTTTGGATGTCTAGTTTGATCATCATACCTGAATATTTCCCCAATTTGGTGGAGTGGATGGCTTCATGCACAACTATAATTCCTTCATAAATTGATCTTCCTGGAGCAAATTCACTTTGCTCTGCTTAAATTAATGTGGGTAGTACTAATTTCAAGCAGTTTTCCATCACCTTGGCTATTACTTTATACACTGTGTTGCATAGGGAAATAGGTCAAAAATCAGCAAGCATTTCTTTTTTCCCTTTCTTAGGTATTAGAGTTAGGAAGGTGTTATTAAAGTCCTTGAAAATGAAACCACATCTTCTAGATTCCTCAACCACATCTCTTAAATCTTTCCCCACAATGTTCCATGCCTTTTGGAAGAACAAAGCTAGTAATCCATCTGGACCTGGGGCTTTATCACTGCCCATACTGAAAAGAGCCTTTTTAACCTTAGCTTCACTTATAGTCTTCATTAGCATACTATTCTTCTCATTGGTTACCAAAGTTGGAATAACTTCCAAAAGGTTATTGTCTATTTCCATCATACCTAGTTGTTTAGCAAAGATCCCTGAGAAATAGTCTACTGTCACTTTATTGATGTGTTCACCTTAAAAGATATTGCCATGTTCATCCTTTATAGTAAAAATCTTATTTAAAGTTCATCTTCCTTTCACTGAATTGTCGAAGAACTTAGTATTTCTGTCTCCTTCCTTCAGCCACAGCTCCCTTGATTTTTGTCTCCAAAAAAATTTCTCCCTATTTAAAACTTCATTATACTTTTTCTTCAATTCTATTTCTTGATTGAAAAGGTTCCTATCCATACTTCCTTTAGCTGTGATCTCATTTAAAGCTTCCAATTCATTCTCCAATTTGAATTTTTCCTTAAAGATATCTTTAAAAACTTCCCTATTCCATATTTTAAGGTTCTCCTTTAAGAATTGGAGTTTTTTGAAGAATATAAAGGCATAGTTCCCTGATCGTTTATGGGAATTTTTCCACCATTCATTCATCAATGCCAAGAGACCTTCCTCTCGAAGCCACATTTTTTTGAACCTGAATGGTGCCCTTTTCGGAGATGCATCTTCCAGTAAGCTTAAGAAAATTGGGAAGTGGTCAGAACCGGTTATAGGTAATATTTCTGCTTGTCCCAACCATTTAGTATTATCCCAATTGCCACCCAGTAAAACTCTGTCTAGCTTTTCAGCTATGTTTGTGAATCCCAACCTTCTGTTGGTCCATGTATAAGTTCCATTTTTGAAGTTTACATCATGAAGTTCATTAATGCCCACAAAATCTGTGAATTCTCTTTGGCTCTGACTGATCCATCATTTTCCTCCCAATTTCTCTGTCAGGGAGAGAATTGCATTGAAATCCCCTCCCAACACAAATAAGTTGTCCTTCACCTTATTTATGGCCCTTGTTAGGTTTTTCCATAATTGTAATTTCTCTGTCGGAAGACATGGGCCATAAATATTAAAGGAAAAAAAACATGTGTTCATTTAGAAAGAAAGAACCTTGATTAATTGCCAATGTTTCCCTTCCTTGACAGCCATTATCTCAACACTTGATTCTTTCCAAAGGATTCCCAATCCCCCGGAAGCACCTTCATCTTCACTAAAGATTCCTTTCCATCTTCCAAATTTTATTTTAAACTATTAAATACCCTCCCCACTAAGCTTTGTTTCCTAAAAAAAAACTAAATCTGGTTGGGCTTCATTAAGACATCTCTTGATCAAGTGCCCTTTGTTAGGGGCATTGCAGCCCCTAAAATTCCATAATAGGAGCCTCATGGCTTTCGGGAAGAGGGATATCCTCTTCCCCACCTTAGCAATTTTTACTGATTTGAAGCATTCCCTGCCATGGCAAGCTTAGCCTTTGTTGATTTGTGTCCTCTTTGTAGTTTCTCTTTTACATCTGGTTTCTTTATCTTAGAATCTGATTGACTAATAGTTCTTTGTTCCACAATGGCAATTTGATCACTAAATCCTAAATTATCTTCACCATCTTCTTCCTCTTGAGATCCATATTTAGAATCTATTTTCCAGCTGATTTCTTCATTGTTTTCCATTTCCTTCATACTCTGTTCCAGATTTCTAATTGGTGTAATTTTTATGTCTTTGCAGAAGCTCAAAGAAAACTTATCCATTACTGCTACTAATTAGTCTCATGTAGCCTCAAAACAGTTCTCTTCATAGGGCGATTTCAACTTGGAGCCTTTACTTGTGTCTGCAGAAGTTTTGGCTTTGGGGGTGTGTGTTACTTCCTCCCATGAGTCAGGCACAACCAAATCTCCTTCCCCCGCCACTCCTATAAGTGGACTTTCTTCCATAGGAGGGTAGTCAACTGCTGAGAAAGGGGTCTCTTTGACTATTTGAGTAGAACCTGGACTGTCCATATGTAGATAATGATTATTGGCTATATTGTTTTCTTTCTATGTCTCTAAATCCCTGAAAGGTTCCGTATGGGTGACAAAGTGTGGTTGGTGCATTAGCACTTGTCTTGCAATCATTTCTTCTTCAAAACCTATAGACCATTCCGGGATTCTTGTTCTCTGTCTTTCAATGTCTTTGATCTAGTCTAAGGATTTGTGGATTTCCAAAATTTTTCCTTTTTTTTCTATCTCTGGAGACCCTTGTTTTGTCTCTGCGGTCTCCACCTCAATCTTTAATCTCCATTCACCATGTCCCAACCCAAGAACTACATAGTCTGGAATTTGATAACATTTCTGAATTTTGATCAGCACTTTGGAGTATATGTATAGGTCATTATCATCAACTTCCTCCTCAACTTGCATGAATGTCCCTAATCTATTTCCTATACATTTTAGTGTTTCCTCATCTTTGTATTCCCATGGGAGGTTCTGAAGTTTCAACCATACCGCAATATTTTCTACTTCTTCTCTATTAGGATTTAAGTTTGGTTTCCAATCTCTAATAAAGATACCTTTCCCATCCAAGATAAAGCGAGCGCTTCTAAGAATACATTCCTTATCTTTTTGTGAGGGACTAATGATTAAAAGGAACTCATTAGTTAGAGTTTTGATTTCAAATTGATGACCCCAGTTACCCTCTATCCATTTTTGAAATTTTTCTATGGAGGGACAAGGGCCCATCCATTTCATGTAGAATGCCTTTTCTTGCATTCTGATTACCGATTCATTCCACTATGCATTATTAATCAATAAATAATTAGCTCTAATAATGGGGAGATCATCTACCTTTGTTCCTATTGAGGGGATGATCGGTGCTACTACTGTAACTTTGCCCTTTGTGCTATCAGTTTTTGGGCGCCAAAATTTACCTTCAATCTGTTTAAAGGTGAAATTTTGTGGGTGAGTGAAGGAACCTCCTTGCTTCCATCTAAAGGGTGCTCTATTCTCCCTGCCCCGTCCATTCCATCTTCTAGCCTCATTCTGTATTTTGTTTGTTTGCATGGAGGGATCCAGCCCACCCGATATTTGAGCCTACCTCTACTCTCTATTCTATATTGTTGCCATATGTATTGAGTCGGCCTGCCTACTTGAGAAGCATTCCTTAGATTGTGACCTGCTTCTTTACCCATAGGATTAAACCATTAACTTTGTCTTCCATATCCAAACCCTTTTGATCCATTGCTAAGCTATGCTGGTCTACATCCTCTCTGAGAATTACTATCAATCCCATGTTCTCCCGAACCCTCATCTGTAAACCTCTAACCACCATAGGACCTTCATATTTGTTGTTAATGAACTCATTATACTTATTTTTCCTACATTCATAAGCATAGTGTCCAAATTTTCTAGTGTAATTACAATTTCCATTTTTCTTTACATTTGATTTAGATGATGAGCCTTCTTGAACCCATTTTCATCTTTATGCCTTTGGTTGTAAAATTTTCTTGATTCTTCATTCTTTGACCATTTCTTGAATCATATGGATGGCTTCTTTTCTTTGGCCATCAAAGCTGAATTTGGACTCTGAAATCTAATGTCTATATGCATCTTCCTTTCTTCTTCTTGTAGAAGGACACCTATAAAATTCTCAAAAGAAGGTCCATTTTCTCTTGCAGCCAGACTGGTAATGAACACTTGATAATCATTTACCATTCCATTCAAAGTAATAGTAACTAAATCACTACTTGAAACCGATTCACCAATGTTAGCTAATTATCCCTTAAAGACTTGGTCCTGGATAAATAATCAATAATAATTTTATTCACTTCCATTTTAATTAAAAGTAATTTTCTTTAAAAACAAAATTTTATTTGTATTTGTAATTTCTCATACCAACCTTTCAAGGCTTTCCAGGTCATAGTAGTAGTGATATCCCTCAGATGAGAGATGGCCCTCAGATGAGAGATGGGGGAGTCTTTTACAGACATTTGTAAGAGAATATTGACTTTTCTTTCTCTTTCCTCCCAATGTAGAACAATATTTAGGGGTATAGTTGGCTTGGTCTCATAACCATTTACAATAGTCCAGAAATTATACCCCTCCATGAAGGTCTGCATCTTAAATATCCAATTAACATAATTGGAACCATCTAACTTATTTAACTCGGTTAGATAAGAATCAGATAAACTTTTCATTTTGAAGAGTCCAAAAATAAATAAAGGAATCTTTACCAGTCACTTAACCCAAATCAGACTACTGAACACACAAAGGTTGCAAATTCTAAGAAAATTAACTCAAATGTGGTGTCTCCACAACTTGTTTCCGCTTCTAGATGGCTAGATCATACCTCTTCCTTTATGAGCTACTTTGAAACACTAGCACCAATAGCTGGACCAAGCAAGAGACAACACAATAGGGAACTACAAAAATTCCTTTCTCTGATACAAAATTAAATAACACAATAGCATGAAAAACATAGAAGAAAATAAAGCATTGAAGAGCTCTATGCCTGTCTATTCTTAACAAAATAAATAATATGTATTTATACATGAACTACACACAACTACTCTCCTAAATAATTGGTAACAAACTCAGCATCTAGCTGTAGCTAATTAACAAAAACTTAGCCTTATTGACATCAAACTAGAATTGTGAATAGATCAGCCAGTTCTTTGTAGACTCCTATTCTCACACAAATAGTCATTCGATTGTGATTTATACTAACAATAATAATAAATATAAGTATTATTTTATCAGATATAAATACACAGTCATACTGGGGCCATAACTAAATTGTGTAGTTGAAAATAGAGTTTAAATGACAACACACATTACCATGTCAAAGAGGTGATGCAAGTACATTGATCATCACATGTACAAATTTTGAAGGCTATATGATAAGAAAAATCTTGAGAATACAGTCAGAGTAGTCTTGAAACAATAAGACATAAAACATGTGATGATATATCAAAATATTTAAGGAGATTTAAATCAAATGACCCAATTCAATCATACAATTGGAAGAGAAACTTGAAATCTGTACATGTACGAAAAAGTAAAAAGTAACCCAATTCAGTCATATGATTGGGAGAAAAACTTAGAATTTTTACATGTAGAAAGAAGTATAACCCAATTCAAACTCTTCTGCCCAGTTCTAGTATTTGGTTTAGGCTCTTTTCCTTTGTAATTATCAAAGTTCTTCCTCTATCTTTTTAATTTTGTTCATGCCTTGTGCACTTATCTCTAAACTAGAAGACAATTTTGTTTGTTTAAGATCTCTTTTTTTGCTACTCACTTTAGATTTCATTTAAACAGACATCTTCATTTTCGTCTCCTGGTCTTAGCTTTACTGATTTTGGCAGAATAATTACACAAACAAAATTGCTCAAGAAACTATATTTACATTATGAAAGAAAAGATTTCAAATAGAAAAAGTGAAGCAAATATGAATCTAGAGTAATCTCTTCTTGGAATTTCCTGGAATTGTAATATACCTTGGAAACTGCTCAAATTTGGAGAAAGGGTACAACCCAATAGGTTTATGGACCACTGGAAATACAAGCCAAATTTATGATCATTTTCGTGGGTCTGTCTTCCATAGCCTCCACCTGTTTGATGGCCTCCGACAAACTTGCCCATTTTTTGTTATCAACATTGTTGATCCATGATACAACTTTTTAGAATCCTGAGGTAAGTAGCTTGCTACACTTTTAGCAAGTTTTTCATTTTCTTTTGGAATTTGTACATAGCCAAATAATTTTAGGTTGTGTTTTATTTCATTCTAAACAAAGTTGTTGCTATCTACTAAATGAAGGCATTGGTTGTTATTTTTGTATGTGATAAAACTGTAACTAGGTGTTCCGTTTAGTCCCATTAACCTCTTTTGCCCATTTCTAGGACATTAAAATAAATTATTAATTTCTTTATTTGTCTACATAAAAATTAGATTTTAGAGAAATGTAGGTCTGGAATTTAAAACACCCAAAGAAGCTAGCAAGGTCTTTTTTAGATCTTGCTACAAATCTTATTTGACATTATATGTTTTTACTATAAGTAGCAAACTATCTATCATAGGTTACGGTGTCCTCTTTTTTCTTACATCTAGTTTATGGTGCCCTCTTTTGTTAGCATCATTACCATAATAGCCTTTTGTAGCTACTTTCTCTGATAATTATTTGGTTCATGTTCCTTCGATGTATATCAAAGAGAATTGTTTAAATGTGTGACTGTGATAGTCATGTCCTTTAAGTCTTAGTCACTAAGTATTTCATGTTTCCCTATATTTTTTTTTGGTTTAAACATATTAAAAATAATAATAAATTTTATTATATATAATCAGTAAATAAAAAACAAGAAATTATATTAGATTAATAATTGATATTTTTAATATTTATGATTAAAAATTTTGTATATTCTGATCACAATATAATTAGAAAACATAAAATAATACCAGATAATGTAAACTACTGGTGATGACATTGGAGATTTGGCCCAACCTAGAGACTTCTCTTTTTTACTTCTATGTCATTCTTTATTTACAAATGTTATAAATAATAATTCTAGTCGTTGTATATTGATAAGTGTTTACATTTGATTGCCCCCAAAAGAAAGTTAGCATGTATAATATATTGCATAGTAGTAATTATTCATAATAGCGTATAACATTTTTGAATATACATTCAATAATTAAACCATTAAATTTTGGAATATCCAGCAAAGCGATATTCAACCTGATCAGTCTTGATTGAGCTTTTGATGGAAATCGACATTTTGACTGATTAGATTTGCTCTCCTATGGATTCGCAATCGCCGGGCCTGGGAGCGGATGAAAAAACGGTTGCAAACGGTAGTTCGAGCGCCAAGATATTCAGACAGGCGGTGGAGGGTAGGAAGGAGGCGCTTACGGGAGCGAAATTCTTACCAGTTGCCGGGCATGGAGAGGAGTGGAGCGCGGCCAAAACGCCAGGTAAGGCATCTGCTATGGATACCATTGTTGTTAGGCCTAACTCTCAGATGTCGATTGCAATAGATAATAAGATTTGCAGGCTCAGAGACACGGCTATCTTCCTCGCGGCAAGTGAGGTCTCCAATCTCCCTGCAAGATCCTTTATCAGTGAATGGCTTCACAATGTTTGGATTAAGAAATTGGGGTACCGTTTTACCTTCTGTAGAATGGTGCAGAAAGGATTGTTTCTTATTTTCATGGCCACTACGGAGAATCAGAGGCATGTTCTCAAGAGGGAATTTTGGAGGATTGGTTCCTCTGTTTTTAGGGCATTCTCGTGGACTCCCGATGCTCATCTTGAAGAGATGTTGGCGCTGTCGAGCCCTAGGTGGCTAACGGTGTGCAACGTCCCTGCCTTTATGTGGAATTTGTTACATGTAGCACTCGAACCCATTGGGAATGTTCTGAGAGTAGACCATACGGATGCTCTGCTACCGCACAATGATGCAAGAGTTCTTGTTTCTATGAAGCCAGGAGTGGATATACCAAAAGAAATTGCATTTGATTTGGGATTTCAGAAAATTGTCTGCCCTATTGTTTTTCTGGGCGGTATCAATGCATGTTTTTTGTGTAAACGGGAGGGGCATGTCAGGAATGCTTGCCCTCTGTTCAAATCCAAAACGTCTCTGAAAGGGCAGAATGGGAAAGATAGGAATAATACTGTCTCTAAAAAAAATAAAACTCATGTCTTGGGAGAGGCAGCGGTTGTTCCTGAGAATATAATGAAGGCATTAGACTCCGCTAAGGAAGTTTTCAATAAAAAGACTGACAAAACACCAGACCCTATTAACATGAAGGAAGCTTTGAAGGATGTGGCAAATCCTGATGTGGTTACATTAGGGCTTGCCAAACCCAATCCTAGAAAAGTCAGAATGATGAATCCTCAGCAATTGGCTCTTGAGAAAATCAGGAGAGTGCCAAAAAAAAAAGGTTATTAGCAGTTCTGAGGCTGTCAAGGTTCAAAATAGTGCTCCAGTTGGTGCTATTGGGGAGAATGGGGCTGGAAAGGAGAATGCTCCAAGCTCTGAAGGGAGAAGAGATGGTGGTTCTTCTTCGCAGGGGTATGACATGGAAGTGGATGGCCTTGAAGTTATTCAGGAGACTTATAGAGATGCTGATAAACTTTCTGACTATACACTTGTGGTTATACCAGCGGCCCCTCCTCTTCCATCTTCAACTCTTGGAACAAACTCCTCTCAAAGCTCAGACCTCTCCAATATCCCCAACTCGGGAGGTGAGTTAGTTCTTGTGGAGAATTCGGTTGAACTTAATGATAAGGGTAATGAAAGTTTTGTGTTTAGCTCTATTGAAGGAATTGCTGACCCTACTAAGAAGAAAAATAGGAAAAAGATGAAAGCTACAAGCAGGAATGCTAAAAAGACTGTGGAAGATGTAGCTGCTCCTAAGAAGAGAGGCAGACCTCCTGGTGCCACTCAGGACAAATTGGTAAGGAAAGTGCAAAAGCACCTCCCCAAGTGCTTTGAGGGCTTTAGAGCCATAGATGAGAAGACTCCTGCTTAATTTCTATATGAACTTTAAAGTTATGTCCTGGAATGTCAGGGGTCTTGAGACACCTGACAGGAAATACATTGTCAAGAGGTTTCTCATGAGTAGGAAGGACACTGATATTGCCATGCTCCAAAAAGTCAAGGCAGTAGGCTATACCCTAGACATTAGCCTCAAATGCATTTGGAGAGAGGCGATTCCTTTCTGTACCATCCATGAGAAAGGCAGAGGAGGAGCTGTGTTGCTTGTTGGTAGCAAGCTAGGGCATAAGGTGAATAATTGGGGATGCTCCCCATGCAACATAGCAGTTTGGGTTACTCTTGTTGTTGGTGGTAGAGAGCTGGGCTTCTGCAATATTTATGCCTCTAATGATTACTCTGAGAGGTGCCAGCTATGGGATTGGATGTTTGGTTTGAAGGACATTCCTTGGGTCGTGGGAGGAGATTTTAACATGGTGGTCTTAGCTCAGGACAAGGCTAGGGGGAATTCTTTTGAATGGAAGGGTGATGAGATGTTTTTATGGCAGAGGATGATAGGCAAACTCAATCTATGTGACCCTTTGGCTAATAACAGAGTCAACCACCCGGGAATCTGGTTCACTTGGTCCAATTTCCAGTCTGGAAGAAGGAGAATCTATTGCAGATTGGACAAGTTGTATTACAATAAAGAATTCTTTGGCTGCAAAAAGAACTTAGCAGGGGAACTGGTCTCGGTTACTTCCTATACCTTACCAGATCATCACCCCGTCTCTGCAGAATTGTTTGAACTTGGGGATGCTGAGGTGGAATCGAGGAGGAGTGATTCTTTCATTCTCAACTCCTCATTTCTCAAAGTGGAGGAGATTAATCAAGCATACAGATTCATCTGGAGTTTCAATTGTGTGGTAGCCAGTCATGGATCTGCAGTGGATAGATGGATCCAGTGTGTTGATAGCTGGAGGACTCTCTTTCAGATAGTTGGAAGGAAATTTTCCAAGGATAGAAGGAGAGCAGAAACAGAGTTACATTTGCAATTGGTCAGGGCGGAAGAGAGAAGCCAAAAAGAGCCAGGTTCTGAGGATTTGTCTAAGGAAAGTCTGCTTTATTAGAGACTTCTTGAGAAAGTTACAAAATTTCAAGATTCAAGGTGAAAAAACCAGAGCCAGACTTAATTGGCTTGAGCTGGGTGATAGGGGTACTAATCTCTTCTTTCAACTCCTTAAATGCAAATAGAAGAGGGATAGGATAGAGTGCATCTGTCATGAGAAGCAAGTCCTTAGATCTAATAAGGACATTTTAGATGCTTTCAGCTAGTTCTACATGGTTTTGTTTACTTCAGAAGACAAAGATACCAATTTGCCCCTTCATAGACAGAAACTTAAAGAGATCATTCCCAAGAAGATTTCAGAGGAGGATTACAGGATCCTGGCCAAAGATATTTCTAAATTGGAAATTAGAAGTGCAATAGAGTCTATGGAGAATGGCAAGGCACCGGGCCCTGATGGGTTGAATGTTGAATTTTATAAGACTAATGTGGATTGGATTGTGGGGCCTCTGTGTGACTTATACAAAGAAGCATGTAGTAACTCTACCTTGGGGAATATTATTAATATAGGACTTATAAATCTCATTCCAAAAGAAGAAGACAAATCTCTTATTAAAAATTGGAGGCCAATCACTTTGTTGAACGTCTCCTACAAGATCATGGCTAAGGTATTAGCCAATAGGCTGACAGACATTCTTCCTAATGTGGTTAATCCATCTCAAACAGGGTTTGTAAAGAGTAGGTATATCTTGGAGAACCTAGTCACTTGCTGGGAAACTATGGAGTGGGCCAGAGTGTCTAACCAGGAAGCGTGCATGGTTGTTCTAGATTTTGAGAAAGCTTATGATAAGATAGAATGGGGGTTCATCTACACCATGCTGGAGTGTCTAGGCTTGCCTCAGAGTTTCTACAATATGGTAAGTACCTTGTTGAATGGTGCCAGGGCGATGGTGGAGGTCAATGGAGTTAGGTCCGAGGCTTTTGAGATTTCGAGGTCAATTAGGCAAGGTTGCCCCCTTGCCCCTTCCCTTTTTGTGCTAGCAGCAGATGCTTTATTCTATTTACTTAGAGATTCTTCCATTTCTCCCAAGGTAAGGGGTATTGCTCTACCAGATGGAGAAGAAGTTTCCAATGTGCAATTTGCTGATGACAC
>MU223575.1:3942065-3955345 GCA_018584345.1 Thuja plicata | reverse complement strand
TGTACTTCTTTTTATATATTGTGGAATATCTGGAAGGCTAGGAACAATGATGTATTCAATGATGTTAGTAGATGCCTTACTGAGTCTCTGAGGAGACTCATTTTTTGTAATGTGTTATTGCAGGTCACTGCAGTGATGAAGATCGATGAAGATAGATTCCTTCAACTACTTAGAGATAGTGACATTGTCATTTCAAAAAGGGATATTGTGCATGGTTTCATTGTGGATAAGGAACCCATTGATCTGAAGCCGGTCTCTATGATGATCCCTACTGAAGGACGCGCTACTGTTCCTTCTATTAGTATTCTTGCTGATCCAGAATGCCGAGTGCTAAAGGGAGATAACTATCTGAAATGGTTTGATGGGAGCAATGGTTGGCTGGCCTGGATAAATAAAGATGGCCTATAATGCTTTTGATTTCATGCTTTATGTAAACATGCTTGTATATGCGCTCTCGATAAACACTTCCAAATTGTATTAATGATAATGGGGATGAGTGTGGTATAGTCCTCTCCCTCGAACTGGCTTTAAGGCCCTATTATGAAATTTTGTAACCATTTTCCCCTTATAATTAATAGAAAAAATAATAGCGTATAACTACATTTCACATAGTGATTTAATAACATATACTGATAGCATAGGATCAAGAAGCATCTAACATGAGATACTTTTGAATCTCAAACCCAGAAAATAAAAGATGGAATTTCCATCTATTCATCAAACGATATTGACTTAAATATCATGTTAAAAATTATACAACACCCTACTCACCCTCCTATCATACATGGTGAAGTTTAACAACTAGATGGAAAAATGATTCAGATATTTTGTCACTTCACAGTAGATAAATTAGTGCTCTCCAAATTTAAAAGTCAAAATATAATAAAGTTTTTGTTAGAGTAAAAGGTTTAATTGACCTAATAATTCATTAAAGTCAACTTTTATTCCACTCTTAAGATTCACTTAAGTGGCTAATTTAATAATTAATATAATTATTTCAGTAGCATTTTACCTTTTAGGGTGAAACTTATAAGTAGGTTACATATTCCTTTTATAAGGAATTGTACAAAGCTTTTTTGCCTTTTCCCTCTCTGAGTAAATATTTCATCTTTTAGAGAATTCTTTGTTGTACCTCCATTCTTTGCTTTTGTGATAGGTTTTTGCTATAGTAGATCTTTGTGTATGAGTTCTAACATGGTATCAGAGCCTTGTTGTTGCAACTCATTTTTGATTTTTTAAGGAATTTTTTGAGCTCTGAGGGTTTCAAGTTTACAAAAGTTTCTTTATGTGGATCTGGGGGGAGCTTATTTTTGGATCACTTTGGGCACAAAATGACATCATGGTTGCATCTAGAAGGCCTAAAAAACCTCTATTTTTATATAAGGCATGACCAATTTGGACACAGTTGAAATCATAGGCAATTGTACTTTTCCTATACAACCTATTATGGGCATGTTTTATGAGGCGAAGAAAAAATAATAATAATAAATAATTTTTTAAAGTGCAGAGTGCTTAGGGCTCACTCGGTGGCGGCCCCTACCATATGCATAGTGCAGCACAGGCTCAGCTCCATGCGCAGGCTTAGCTCTGAGCTACCGACTTGGCTGCAGGCTCTGCCTAAGCTCCACCCGCACTCCACTACACCCTGCATTGTTAGCCGCCTCCGCCACCTATCCACCCTTTGCACCACCAGTCGTGCCACCAGACCTTTCTTCTAGTGGCATATGACCTGTGGCTGGATTTTCTTAAGCGCCTGAGGGCTATAAAAAAATTTCTTGGGTCCTTTTTGACCTACCTTCACAAAAATGGGCGTAACTTGAGAAAACAGAGGCATTTTTGGTAAAATGAGATATCGTCAAAAAGCTAGTTGCGAGCCCGAGATAGTTTTGGAAGTTTGGTTTCCTGATTTTGTGGTTTTGCAAGGATTTTTGTTAGTCAAAGTCAGCATTCTTTTTTGCGCTCCAGGAGTCATATCTTGCTCATCTAGAATCAATTTTCTGACTTTTGTGTATTGATGGAAAGTTGGTGTTGTTATCTTTCTTCTTCTATGGGTCTCATTTATGGAATGTTCTCTAGGTACATTTTATTCAATTTTTTTCTTTTTGCAATTTGGTGAATATCTTGGATGTTTCAAGTCCTTGGATCATTTTCCTTGAATGGGATGATTCTTTTTAGCTGATACTTGTGTTCTTATAGCTTTTTGTCATTCCTAAGAATTGTAGACATCTATTTTTGTAGCATTTATTTTTTGCAAACACGCTAAGGTAAAGTGCCATCTATTGCATGCTTGGGATCTTGCACATCTTGTTCTTTATTGTACTTGCACTCCATTATAAAGTGTCATATGGGGGTTTTATGTTTTCTTTTTTTTCATCTACCTTTCTCAAGTGAGTCTTCCTTCCATGACATTAGCCTCATGATATGTGTCAAGAGAATGATCCTTCCATGACACCATCCTTTATATGTTTGTACTTTCTTTTGCACTTTCTATATTCTTGGTTCTTCATCATGCAATTATTTTTGGCAGTCTATTTCAATATACCTGTCATACCTCTCCCCAATCAACATTTTATGGGGGTATCTCCTATTTGTTCTAATGCTTAATTGGTTCAATGGAATGAGATATGTATTCAGTATTTGTTCCTATGTACTAGGCAGATGTAGTGGCAGGGTACCTATGTATTTTGGTGAGATGGATCATTTACCATATGGAAACTCTTTCATTCCTATTTTGGAGGCATCCTTCCATCCTTGACTGATCATCTCTTTAGGCTTTGGTGTTTTTTTCCATCTGTATCTTCGAGTTCCAATGGTTTCCTTTGTTTTCCATCCTGATTCGAGTAGTGGCATTTGAGGGCACCTATAAAGATTACAGTCTTCTCTACCTGATCATGTTCTATTACAGTAGAGGTTCCAACAGTTATTCTTCGACAGTATTTGTAGCTTCATGCTTTAGTGGTATTCTTCATGTTCTTCGTTTGTTCCTATTTTCTGGGACATTCTCTAGTTTGAAAGCTTCTTAAGTCCTTCACTAGGCTTCATCTCTTTTTAGAGAGGGTTTTTCCCCATTGTTTTTATCTTTTTCTCCTCTTTACAAATATTTCTTGTACTTAGGTACCTAATCAGGCCATGTTGTCAGGATGCAATTTTTGCTTTCGTTGTAGTTGCTTGTCCTTTCTTGTATTTGTTTTGTAGTTTCACCTAAGCTCGTCTTAAGGTGGTTTGTTAGAGTAAAAGGTTTAATTGACTTAATAATTCATTAAAGGCACCTTTTATTCCACTCTTAAGATTAACTTAAGTGCCTAATTTAATAATTATTCTAATTATTTAATTATCTTTTTACCTTTTATGGTGAAACTTGTAATTAGGTTACATCTTCGTTTTATAAGGAATTGCACAAATCTTTTTTGTTTATTCCCTCTCTGAATGAATGTTTCATATTTCAGAGAATTCATTGTTGTGCCTCCATTATTTTCTTTTGTGAGAGTTTTTTTCTATAGTGGATCTTGGTGTATGAATTCTAATAGTTTTTGGGTACTGAGAAAGACTACTGTTACATATTCATTATATATTGCATCTAAACACAATCATTTTTTCACATTATACAAATGTAGAAAAGAAAGAACTAGCATTGGTCAGAATGGAAAGTTGTATTGTCACTGAATGGTCTCAGATAACTTAAAAATTCAAGAAGTACTATTGTTGGTAAAGAGATTAGCCTCAGGGGAATTTGGAGACATGTGGAGAATTACTAAAGAAAATTAATGAAAACTAGTGTATTGTAATTGTATGTTTCCTCAATCAGAACTACTCACTTCCTCTCTGATCCTTTGCCCCGCTAAAACAAGGAGCTTTTCTAAACCATGAAAAGCATAAAAGATCGAGATTAGATTCAAAACCCTTTATGTTTAAGTCAAGTATTCAAAATGTGCAAACGTAGACAAGGAACATAAACTGCTCTCAAGAATGCCACATCAAAGTGCAATGTTTTGGTAGGTAGGATTTGCCTACATAAAAATTGACTTTTATTCCTTGAGCCAAGTTTAAAACTAATATGAATTCAATGAACCAAAAATATTAGCAAAAGTTCTAACTTTTTCCCCTTCTATCACTCCTTAGTGGAAGATTTTTCTCCAATTTTTTCTAGTATTAAAAAAAATTATCTCCAAATTTTTTCATAGGAAAAGAAAAACAAGACCAGCCAAAAAAGAAAGATGCTTATCCTCTAGGAAAAATGTAGCACCAACAGTGCCAAAAATTAGGGTAGATGAATTAGGGAAAAGGAAAATAGGAAAAAACAAGAGACCTGAATATATGTTACCAAATCGAGCTAAAGAAAAGCCAACAAAATCCTTGACATGTATGTCTTTTTGGAACCAAATAAAAATTAAACATGAATCCAACCATGCAGACCCCACACTTGATACGAGCCAGCAACATAAGTGTGAAGAGGGTAGCCGAAGAGCGAAGCCTGCGGGAAAATACTATGTAAGATGAAAATGGATGGGAGATGAATTGATAGGGAATGAAGCACATATTTTAATACACCAACACGCAAAAATACCAAGCTTATATGTAGATTGACACACAAAACCTCTAGCGAAATACACCACTACTGCCCCTACAAACTACCATGCTCCCATCTCTAGAGCCATATTATTCCTCAATCACCATCAATTTCCACCACTTGCAATGACTCCCAAGCTCATTTTCCCCCCAATTTTATAAATAGGAAAATAAAAAAAAATGCCAACAAAAAGCAACTCAGCCAATAGGAAAATAGGAATTTTACAAGGAAATATCATTTTAATAAATATCAAGCAAGATATAATAGTTTATAGAAAATGTATAATTGTTTTTGCAGTTTCTAAGGTGTGAACTAATGAAAAATAAAGGCCTGATAACATTAGTCCCTGCCTTACATAACAGGGACTAAACAATGTTCTATGAAAGTTGAAAACACAAAGCTACATGCACAAACCAACTCACCATAATTTTGAGGATTCATTTATAGATATATTAGTTATCATAATCACTTCAAGGCAACCTAGATTGATCTATTCGGTTTAAGATAAAGTACTAAAGAATTAGATTTAGATATAAAAAAAATCTACTTCAAATATAAAAGGCCTTGAATTGTGGTATCACTGTGCCCATTAATATCCAATTTCTAATCATTTAATTAGTATGAACTTGTAACTTGGAAATGTAAAAATAAGGAAGTTGAGCTTTTATATAGGAAAAGGGATTATATAGTAATACACTTCAATTTATGGGTAAAAGGGAACCAAATATTCAAAAGGATAAAAGTGGAAATTTTAAATGTTTATGTTTCTTATTTTTGTTCTTGAAGTTCACAATCTTTAATAGAAGAGTACTTTTTAGTATAATTATGTGTAGTATTTTTACATCAACATTTAATACCACACCTTATGCTTTATAATCAAGATGAGTAGAATGAAATTTCATAAAGGAAATCATGCAAATTCTATATGCAACAAAAAAAATCACATGGAAACTCATATGAGTTCCTATATTGTAGATTTTACAATAATTGATAAGTTAGAGATGAGTTTTCTATTCATGAGTAAGATGTGATATCTAGCATTGGGGACAATGGTGTGCCTATGTTTGAGTTTTTCAATTTGATCTAGCATAAAATAATTAAAAAGGCTGAGCAACAACATATAGGCATAGGTAAAAATGAACTTGTTTTTAAGATATACAATATGCTAGAACATAAAATATTTATGTTTAATTTTCATAAGGATGAGATTCCTTGTGTAGATCAACATATTGATTTGGCATATTTTTTTATTAAAGTATGCATTGGAAATATTTTACTTTTACTTCAATTTGTTTGACGGGGTCAAATTATAGAACTTTAATGCACTTTTTCATAATTATATAAGAATGTTGGGTTCTTCTCATACAAGTCTTCTTCTCTTCTCTGAATTTGATGTGGATGCAATTTTGTTTGAGGTATATCTATAACATGAGGGATTTAAGAGAGGGTATCTCAGTTTGTCTTGAGTGATGAAAACCTACTCAAGAAAAAGTTTTAATTTTCTAGGCTGCCCTATTGATTCCCCATAATTGAAAATTAACATATCTTTGTGTAGGGATGATTTTTCTTTACCTTCTGAACTTATATTTTGTTTTCTAATTCTAATTTAAATTCTTCAAAAATTAACTAGATTGTGTTGTGTACACCTATTCCATCATTAGATAGACCTAGGACCTATTACTATTCTCCTAAAATGACAAAGTTGATAGTGAACTAAACCTTGACTATTTGAAGTATGTATATGAAAGGCTTAACTTTTTGCAAACATGTACTAAATAAATTATGGCTCTAGGGACATCAAATCCTATAAGAAACTTGTCTTTGGTAGAAAATTGAGGTATTAATAATTTAATACTAGCTATCCAAATGAATGGGAGATACGTTAAGCCATGTGTTTAAAGCTGATTTATAAGCCAAGTACATATTAGTATTTTTTTATATAAAAAGTATCATTTCATAGTTTTCAATCTCAATAGGAGAGTGTATGACTCTAGTTTTATTTTTCTCAAGCAATATTTGCACCTACTACATTCTATTTTACCATACTTTGAGGTTTTTTGTTTTTGGCTTTACTAAGGTTATTAATATAGTCTTGCAGTTGATTTTTTCTCTTTTAGATTATTTGGAAGGATAAAAAATGATTTATGCTTAATCAAGTAATAAGAATAATAGATCCATGATTAATACAGAATCATATCCCCATAGGTCACAAAAATATTGTTATATTTGACTCATTATTCATGAGCAATCTTGGACATCCTAATTGGGCCTCGAAGTGCCAAAGATGAAAAAAATTAAAGAGGCTAAGTATATGTATTAGGAATAGACTTAAAAACTTCCTCATTCATCATATCACTAAGAAAACATTTTGAAACATCTCAATTCTTTGAACTCTAACCCATTACACTCCAAAAATTGTTTTGGTATTGTAAAGTGAGACTCAACCTTAACATCAATCAAGTACTCTCTTTATCAACTATTGGAAGTTTGAAACTCTTTTGATTGCTCTTCATATAGTCTATTGGTGTCAAAATCTAGAATTTTCCTTGATGAGGTCCCAATTTTTTTTAAAAAAACCAAAAACCCTAAATTTCAACCACTTGTGTTATATTACATAAAACTACTTTCGACTATTCCATACTTGGCCTCATCTTTTTGTCAAACTTGAAATCATGGAACTCAATTTATTGTTGTAAATAATCATCTAGTGTTAGGTTTTAAATCATTCCTTAAATTTGCATGAAGAAAATGATTATGCCTTTCAAGGTAAGACTTTTAGTTGTTCCTTAATTGGGTGTGTCGTTTCTCCCAACCATAAAAATCTTAAACTCCATCAATTGTTTAAATCATATTTTTAAAGTCAATGTTTTGACCATTCCTTTATTTTGTACCATTTTAAATCTCATCCAAAAATCTAATCTTCGTATCTTTGTAGATTTTTCTTTGCGAGCCTCTGTCATTAACCTACCCATCTTACATCTGCATAACTTTACATCATATTATTAAATTTTATTGTAATATATAATAAATAGTGTAAGATCTAAATTTGGAGGGTTTTGAGTACCCTAGATCTGCTAAATAAGATTTGTATAATGAAGGCAAATCCTATGTCCAAATTCAGGATATTACATTTAATTATATTGATCAAAAGGATGGAAAAGAGCATGTAGAGAATGATGTGATAAGATGCCTACCTCATGACATAGCAGATCTGGAAAAACTCATTTTCTAAGTTCTGTAGACTATTTCTGGAGATTCTGACAGTTGATACCAAACTGGAACGCAGAGACGAACAAAACCCAGAAATATTTTTTTGTTCTAATGTCATTTTATGAAAAAGGTCAACCCTGTATCACTTTTGCCAACTTGACCTCCTCAACTCTGAAAGTGTCCCTGTTCACACAGTCTGAAAGAAATCCAAAAAGGGTATCCAGATCTGGCCTTAGATTATCTGTCCCATACTTGAAAATATCTAAAAAGGGGTTTTTGGGGTGGCTATATAGGGTTTTGCCTTAGTCAAACCCCCATTTTGGTGGTTCCCACCTCCATAAATCACAAAGTATATAGAATGTATATTGTGTGTGTGTTGCTCTTTGAAAGAGTCTTATGAACATGCAATATCAAGATCTAATCTTCTAGGTTAACAATCCTAACATAACATGGAAATGAGAAAGCAATGCATAGATTTGAATATGATAAAGAAAGCATACCAAGCCCCCAAGGATAAATTATTCCTATCAACTCACAATCTGTAATTGCTACCCCATGATAATGTCCTTTGAATGCTTGAATGTTGAAGATGGTAGATCTAGAAAGCCTTCTTGCTTCAATGAAGATCCACAATAACTTGTCTTTGAAGAATTATTTTTATTGAAGATGATGATATGTCCTCCTAGATTGTCCTTCTATATCATCCTCTTACTTGATTTCCTCATCATTCCATCATGTAATCTCTCAATTTCATTTTATCTCATTTCATGATCAAATGAAGGCAAAAGAGAGTGTTTATATAGAGATTTCAATATAGGTCTCCTAGGGCAATGCAATGGATCCAAATTCAAATTTCACCTTGAATCATGGTCCAATCACATTTTCCAAATAAGGAGAAAACATATTAATTTGAATATCGGAGAAAACACTTCCGCATCCAAACCCGCGGACCTATTTCAAGTTTCAGACCCCGATAAGATCCAGATCTGGAAACGGGAACCAACACCTATTAGGGGATAGGGTCAACCTCGGCCCTATCCTAGGATAGGGTTGACCTTGACCTTGACCTAGGACAGGGTTGACCTTGGCCCTGTCTTAGGATAGGGTCGACCTTGACCCATTCCTGAGTTTTCAGGTGGGTCAGCAGAATGTGACAGAAAGGTTCCCAGGTCAATCGGGGACCTAGGAAGGTAGGGGAATGAGTTAAAGTGTTAAGAAGGCCTAAAAGGCCTAGAGAGAGAGTAAGATGAGGCCTAGGAGGACAAATACATAGGTCCTACCTAGAAAGAAGAGCCATGGAGAGGAAAAATCTTGGAGGATCCATAAGATCCTAACTCTAATTTCACTTAAACATGTAAACATGCAAATCTATTATGCAATCATACTAAATGAGGGTGATAAACTCATCCAAATGGAAGTGCTTCCATTTTAAGATGACACATTTAGCCCCCACTTTAGCTTAGATATGATACTACGTGAATATGCAAGCTAAAGTAAGAAATCATCATAAAGTATAAAAAGGATATAGCCAAGTCCTCAATGTGAAGATCCTACAAGAAACCATTAGTATCCGCATCTTGCAGCACACAAAGTTAATGAAAATCCAAAGAAAACCTAGATCTTACTGTGATGATCCTGAGAAATATATGCCCCCCTGATTTGGCTTACTAATTCATGGAAGGTGAAACAGGGTGATAAGGTGAGTTCTATATACTGAATATGCAAGATGTTGAAAAGTCCTTTCCTAAAATAGTTATAAGTTTCCTAAACCTTCCCAAACTCATTCAAGAGGTTAGGTATCTCAATCAAAATTCCAACACTTCTGATGGCACTGAAAATGGAGCTACCAAACTCAAGTTATGATGAAAATTGTGAATGTCTATCTAAATGCATATAGAAGGAAAATTTGAGTTTAACCTAAATATTTCGAGATGAAACCCTAGAAAAACCCTAATTTACAGCCTATAAATAGGAGAAAGAGATACTTACCTCCTCATTCTTACCATTTGCAAAGTTTGGAGAAGGAGATAGGATGCCGAAGAGAGAAGAATTCCAAGCGAGCCGCATGGAGGTCCTAAGGGAGTGCGTAGCCAGTCGACAGCCACTACCTAAGGTATGTTCCTATTTCTAGTACCTGTGATTAAAAATTTAATGTTTTTTTAGGGAAGGTCAACCCTAACCCAAGAAGGTTGACCCTATCCCAGTATGGTCAACCCTAACCCATAAAGGTTGACCCTGTCCTAATAAGGTCGACCCTGTCAAGGCCAAGGTAGATTTTGAAGTTAGCTAATTTAGAAGGTATGATATGGTTCATGTCTGTGCTTGTAGGATCCAGTCTGTCTATGAGAGAATCCCTTCAGAGGGCTACTTGTATCTATCAGAAGGAGTGTCTTTGAGCTACAGCCAAAGGAGATTCAGTTATTGAAAGACGTAGGACTGTATTGGGTGGCAGTTCTACCACAGCTGAGGCTTCATCAGTTGGTGATATCGGCCATGATAGAGAGATGGGATGAGGATACATGCTTGTTTCATCTTACATCAGGTGAGATTATCATCTCTTTGGAGGATGTGTATAGGATCCTGTGGCTTCCAGTTCGAGGTGAGCCTATCAGACTGAGAGGACCACAAGATTCATCCAAGGTTTTTGCAGATATGGAGTATTGTTTGGGATGGGTAGAACAGATGAGGACCCGATCAAATCAGATATCATTAGCAGCCATACTAGTAGGTATGACACCCTTAGTATGGAGGGGATGCTTTGTAGTTTTTCCTTGGTTGTAGTTCCCAACACAAAGGGTACAATTTTTCCAGCACCATTCACACATCTCATACGCAGGATGGAGAGTGACAGAGTCATTGTCCCATGGGGCCGCAACATGTTGGCTCATCTTTATCATGAGTTGAGTCAGTTGGTGCGATTTCAGTGGGAGAGTCTTATAGTGTGCACATTACTATAGGTGTGGATGTTTGAGCATTATGCATGCACATGACCATAGGGTACTCCTATGATGATAGATGTGAGCGCACTGAGAGCCTATGCCTATCTACTGGCTAGTGTCTGGTAGCACGGAGATATCCTCTATTGGAGGGTATGCTTTGACCGTATACCAGGGAATGATGTGATTTGGAGACCATTTTGTCTGATGATGAAGTGGCCTGATACCCTACAATAGTTGAGACACTCACCACAGTGCAAGCTGCTAGAGGGCCCTACCCAGCATGTCGTGATGCCTTATTATTATGATAGGGTAATGAGGCAGTTCGGTTTGATATAGGGAGTCCCTTAGGCAGTACCTTGGTATGCATACCTGGTGAGAGTACTATCAGAGACCCAGTGCTATACATCGACCGACAGTAGCTGATATTATGGATAGTGATATAGAGGGGATAGAGGATATAGAGGTAGATCCTGATCTATCCTATGCCACTGTGAGTAGAGAGTATATCAGATACTGGAGTTTACAAGGGACCCATCCTATCTTTCCTAATGACTACCCCATAGGTGATCCAGGTTAGGAGAGGAACCACCAAGGAGAGGACATACCAGTAGGAGAGGAGGAGGATCTAGGAGATGAGGAGGAGCCTCCCCTCAAGGGAGATCCTATGGAGGAGGAGAGAGCAAAGGAGATGCCCCCAGACCATAGTATCAAGACCGGTGTCCAGGCAATCCATGTTACTCCCTTGAGATCACAATGACCTCCTCGAGGCCATACAGAGACACCACCACTGAGGCCTAGACCGAGGGAATGAGGAGAGAGCAGTCATTCCATTCCCCCACCATCCAAATCTTTTAGTGACACCTAGGCAGGGGATCCAGGTATGACATAGTTGATTAGAATGTTTTTTGAATAAAGATGTGGATTATAATAGATATTTAAAGAAGTTTTATATTTGAATTTTGTAGGAAGTGTAGTGGAGTGGAGGAGCTTTGTATCTGAGGTTCTAAAGGATACATGCCTATCCTACCAACTGCCAGATGGCAAGAGAGATTGCCTTGCAAGACAAAGGGATCCTGGAAGACATGCAGATATCTTCCTATGTGTTCAGTGAGAGTTGAGGATGTGCAAAGAAAGAGAACAGAAAGTGACAGCTGACCTAGAGAGAGCCCAAGAGCAGATCCAGGAGATGAGCATGTCGAGGAATTGCTCACGGACTACCATTTTGAGATCCTCAGCCTCACATCATAGATCCAAGAGAGTTAGGAGCCACTGACCTTTAGAGCATAGGGAGAGAGATTGATAGATATGGCACTTGTGCCACATATGTACCAGAATCTAACAAGTTTAAATATAAAGAAGACTTTGTTTTGATAACAATTAGTTCTACAATTGATTACTTTTATTTTCATCCATGCATAAAACTTAATAATGGAAAGAAGGAAGAAATGTATGAATGCATTGTAATTTACATAACTTATAAAGTAATTATTTTATAAGGAACACATACATACATAAAGAAAGAAAAGATAAATAAGGGATAATATTGTTTGAGATGCATAATATTAATAGGTTCCTTGAGAGGAACACCATTCATATCAGCAATTTTATAAGCACCCAATGTGAAATCCTCAATTACAATAAAGGGTCGAAGCCAATTTGGACTAAATTTGCCTTTTTCACCTCGTAAAGCATTCACATTTCTTTGGTTCTCATATAAGACTAAATCACCTACTGAAAACTTCTGTTCAATCACCTTATGATTATATCATTTTTGGAGTTATTTATGATAAGCTTTAATGTGTTCCAAAGCATTTATGTGTTTTTCATCTAACATTTCTAATTCTTGTAATCGTTGTTGCCGGAAAGTATCCTTACATCAATGATCCCATAAAATGAAACACGTAAAGAAGGTATTTCCAATTCCAAAGGCATGATGGCATCAGTTCCATAAACAAGATTGTAAGGTGAGGTGCCAGTGGCTATACGGACACTAGTCTGATAAGCCCACAAGGCATAGGTAAGCTGTGTATGCCAATATTTCACGTGTTTGTTAACAGTTTTCTTGAATATTTGTTCAATAACCTTATTTGATTCTTCAGCTTGACCATTATATTGAGGATAATAAGGAGTAGAAAATCGATGTTGTATATGATATTTCTCCATGAATTTCGTGACTTCTTTATTCTTAAAAGATGTACCATTATCTGAAACTATCGTTGAGGAAATACCAAATCGTGCTATAATATGATTAAGGATGAAATCATAGATAACATCAGCGGTAGTAGAACAAAGAGGAATAGCTTCTACCCATTTAGTAAAGTAATCTGTAGCAGTGAGAATGTATGTATGTCCTTGAGAGGAAACTGGGGAAATTTTTCCAATAAGATCAAAACCCCAAATGCTAAAAGGCCATGGAGTAACTTGATTACGAAGCTCACGAGCAGGAGCATGAATTAAATTACCATGTTGTTGACATTGAGGACATTTCTTGACAAATGTAAAGGAATCTTGTTCCATTGTTTTCCAGTAATATCCCATTCTAAGGAGTTTGTTAACCAAAGATT
>MU223575.1:3860753-3878397 GCA_018584345.1 Thuja plicata | reverse complement strand
CTTGTAAGTCCAAGACCATCATTAGGATACCATGGCCTATTCTCTCTGCATCTCCATCTATTCCCAATACTCTACAAAGGGCATAAGCATTGTACTTGATATAAAAGTGCAAGTCCTTGTAGAAATACGGGTAGGGTTCAGCCTTGGGACCTACATAATCTCTTAATTCTTTTGGCATGTGCTTCTTCAATAAGCTTCTCGCCACACCAGGCTTGGTACTATATCTCTTTGCCTGCTTATTCATGTCAATTTTGGTAGACATGGTGCTGAATAAACCAAATACTTGCATGAAAGAATTCCTATTCAGTATCAGCAAAGCAGTGCCATCATCTCTTTTGATGGTCTTTGTAAGGGCATCATATTGGTTTTCCAAGTCCAAAAATAGGTCAACATCTAGGAACACATCAGGCACTAATAACCTACCCAAACCAGATATCCAAGGGTTTGAAACAGGGATAGGTTTATCAGAATTGTTATAAAAGTATGAAAAAAGAGAGAAACCTGTTGTGCCTGGGGTTGAAGCATCTCTGATGTTCTTGAAGTCATCTTTGAAGACACGAGCATCAATCTTTCTATTTTTTGTTGAACCTGGTAGCAGCGGTAAAAATTCGTCTGAGAAGCGAGGTTTTCCTTTTTGCTCCTCTCCACTGCCTCCACTTGTAGAAGCAACGCTCACAGCTCTACTCATCTTTGTGATAGTTTAAAATTCCTTGATTGAACAGATATTGAAACAAATCAATTCTTCAATATTAACTATCTATCCTGAGCACAATTCTCTTAAACTTTAGAAATTTCTTATCACCTTTAAAAATACTGCAACTTCTCTGAATATCACTTCTTACTGAAAATAATCAACTTAGCTCTGAAATTTGAAAGCACGGTGAACAAGAATGAATGCACAATCATCTTTTTATAGCCATTTCAATTCAGAGTACATAGCTCATAATGTGGAAACATCAGTTCTTCCATTAAGTTTCCATGCCGTGAGCTTTCAAAAACCTAGCCGTAGTTGCATGAAGTTGACAGAAAATCAAATTTGAAATTATGAATCTTTGGTGCAATCATCAAACGTTTAAGACAACTGATATGTCATTTTTTGATTTGTCCTCTGTCATACATCTCAGCTACCTTTTGTGCACAGTAATCAAAAATCAAGTATCTGATTGGCCACCGAGAGATTCATTCTGTCATGTCATTCACTTGGCGCCACATTTTAGATCTCAATATCTGGCGACCTCGCGACTGCAGGAAGTCTCATTGTTGCGAGCACTTTCCCTTAACCATGGTTTGATCTCCAGACCTGGTGACAATGCACATTCTTTACCTTGGCTGACCCAAGTCCATCTGGTGATCAGGCGACAATAGTGAAATCAAAGTCGCATGGGGTTAACACTAACTCATCTTCCTTCTCCAGACTTGGCGACCAACCATTTTATCATTAATGTTTATAGTTATCGCTAAGTCGCTGGATGCTCATATTCCTTCTTAAGACTACACAACAACCTTAGTCGCTGAGTCGGGAGATAACTTAAACATGGTCTTATCATTAAAAAGTACCCTTTCTCTGTTTAAAGCGACTTTGCGACATGACCTAATCGCCAAGTCGGGAGGACCTTTTCCCTGGGGTACTTTTATCTCCAGACATCGCGACCACTGTCAAATCCTCTAATTTCTTCATCAAATGGTTGTCGTTTAATCGCTGTATATTTCTTCATGCCCTTAAGTCATCTGGAGACTCTGCGACTAAAGGCAAAAATACCTTAGTCTCTTTATCACATGATCCATTTTCTCCTTCTAGCGACCTCCCGACAACCATTCATTTTATGACAAATGTCATTTGTTCTTTTGTCCATTCGATGCATACAGGAAAGCTGAGTCATTGCCCTATTCTAGCGACATCCCGACTAAGTAGTGGGTCCCATTTCTTTCAAAGATTATAACACAAAGTTTCAAGCGACTACCCGACTAATAAGGATATCGCTAAGTCTTGAGAAGCTGAAGGGATATTCCACTTTGTAACGAGACTATGCGACACAAGACAAAAGTGAAGTCGGGAAAGCATTTAGCATATTCGTTCTGGGTAATGCGATCAGGCGACCTAACTTAAAACACATGTCTTAAGTGACTTTGAAAAAGGTAATGGTGAAATATAAGACATGGCCCAGGGTTTTCAAATGCATTGGTTAACACTTGGCCACTAGGGTTTTTCAGGGTTTTAGCAATTTTGGCAAGGTTTAAGCATGAAAACCTAAAATTTTCAGAGGGCAAGACAAGAAACTAAGAGAACCAGCAAAAACATGAAATACAACCAACACTAATAAAGGTCAAAGCTAGTTAATTGAGGTGGTTAGTGATTCCCTAGTCTCTGTCGATGAGGAAGAATCCATGGGACTTGAAAAGACCTTGTTAGAAGATGTATCTTAAAAGGACAACCTTGAGCATCCCATTGCATCATTAGCAGCCACAAGAGGCACATCCATTTTCCCTACATTACAAGTGAAGGATTTGATCAAAGGAAGAAAATATTTATTTTTGGATAACTTTGGAAGTACTCTTAACTTTGTGGATTTAATGTTATACCCTTCCTTGGATTTATCAAGTACACAATCTCCTTTTTGATATAACTACAATTGATTTTTCTTGATTTTATTTTTAAAAGATCTAATGAGAAAACCTTTTAAAAGATGGACCAAATAGAGGGCCGTTCTTACTGCTCAAACAAGACAACATACTTCCTAAGTCAGATACTAGCTCAATTGAGTCTAAACATTCTTCAAATGGTAACCTCAATCTAAATAAGGCTTCTCGAGTAGAACTATGCGAGCAAGGATGTTGTAGTTCATGTGAGAACCCAAGATCCTGTAAAAATAAATGTTCTAATAAAGTTCAAAGCTAGTTAATTGAGGTGGTTAGTGATTCGCCAGTCTCCGTCAATGAGGAAGAATCCATGGGCCTTGACAAGTCCTTGTTAGAAGATGCATCTGTAAGGGACAATCTTGAGCATCTCATTGCATCATTAGTAACCACAAGAGGCACATCCATTCGCCCTACATTACAAGTGAAGGATTTGATCAAAGGAATAAAATATGCACTTCTGGATAACTTTGGAAGGACTCTTAAATTTTTGGATTTAATGTTATACCCTTCCTTGGATTTATCAAGTACACAATATCCTTTTGATATAAATACAATTGATTTCTCCTGATTTTATTTTTTGTAGTAGGTTGCATTGATGGAATTTTAGTGGTCCAATAGTTGACCTTAGTATCAAACACAACACAAAATCCGCTCACTGATTACTAGACCAACCTACTTTGATAATTCCATCAACACCTAGTGAGGATATTGCAGATGGATGAAGTATAACTATGTCTGGTTCTGACAATATCCTACCATAATATAAAAAAATACAATCACTTGGTTAGAGAAAAATGGGCATAGATGTCACCTTTGGAGCCAACCTAGAGAGATAAATTGGCACTACTTGCTAGAATAGGTTCTTTTATAGCTAAATTTGGATCTGTGCTAGAGGTTATAAAAATTTGAGTCATGAAGGATTCTAATAAGCTCATCATTCATTGTGTTGTTTTGAAAAAACATGCTTTTATATTATATAGGTATACCTACAAATTGTCTTAATGAAATCCTTTTTAAATTCATTTTTGTATCTACAGCTTTTGAGCAATTTCCATTTTATAAAAAAAATTCATATTGGCATCTGCAAGTTTTTCTAATCTTTAGAGTCTATCTAGTAGAGTTCTAAGTATTTATATAAAATTCATAACACAAAAAGTTATTAGCATCTATTTATCACTAGAAACTAGAAAGTTCTCTTTATAGGGAGGAAAATATATTAGCATCGTAATCAAAAAAGTTGGTCTTTGTAGCCTAGAAAAATTATTACCATCATAATCAGTAAACCTTTTTTAGTATCTTAATTAGCATAGATTTTCATTTCTAAACTGTTAGTAGTTAGCATGAGTTTACTAAAGTTCATAGATGTATCGTCAAGTGATTTCATAATAGTGTGAAAAACAAAATTTTGGTTCATCCTATTATACAACCCTTGTTATAACTAGATACTTCTAACTACAGGCAAAGGAATTAAATGGTCATAACTCCAATTAAGCCTTAACACTCAATCCAAAGAGTACTCCAGTGGTATAGATACCTCCTGCCATAATATGTGGCATAGTGAGATGCTCCCCCTCACTTATGGATTTTATAGGCTGAACATTGGGATTCTCCATATTAGCTCTGTGAATATATTGTAGATTCTTGTGAAGATTAGAGTGGTGCCCAGATGAAGGCCATTAATATGACTATTCAAAAAATGTGTCAAGGTCACCCAATGACCCACTCACCTCAGACCATTATTTTTTCCGTTTTGGCTGAATAAGGGGCCAAACCTAATAGTTTGTATTATTAATAATAATATATAGTAGGCTACATAAAATTTCTAAACCACATTCTTGATATGACAGTCTAAGAAAAGACAACTTAATACAATTTTGGATGGGCTCTGCAATGAATTGCTTGGTTAGGTTTTTACATTGTTTAGTAAAGTTTTTAAAATGTGGTTTGTCCCTGATACTGTGTCCTATAATACACTGCTTAGTCATTTTTTTAGCCTTGGAATGGTTGATCAAGCTGTGACGTGGTTGGGTAAACTTTTGAAAATAGTTTTTATTCCCAATGTTGTTGCATATGAGATATTGGACAATGTTCATTTTGGTGGGAAAAGGTCTTCCAATATTCCAAAAAATGTCACAAGGGAAGGATATATTTTGCATTGTGTAATGTAGATAATGATTAATAGGTTAGATATGCAAGAAGGCACTTAGATGCCATTTGTAAGTCCTAATGAGAATCAATAAAATGTAATAGATTTACTTATATTTATTATAAGTTTGCATAAGACAAAGATGATCAAATTCTCTAAGCCTAAGGGACATCAAGGTGTTTGAAAGAGCAATGATAAGGATGCTCTGACTTGTAATGGCTAATGGTAAGCTCTAGAGGTGGTCCCTTTTGCAAAGGAAATTCAGAGGTAGATGAATTCTTCAATAGGTGATCGGCTATAAATTGCAAACATTAGAGCCCCATGAAAGAGTTAAATTAATGATCAAACTTTTTTTTTGCTTACAGATTCAAGATACAAATATCATATTGAAGAGATTATGAATCATAGCTCCAAAATTATGGGTCATTTGTCTACGTCTGTAGTTGGTCAGCAGTTATTCTATTTCTGGATGTCTCGAGCTTTTATGGTACAAGTGACTTTAATATACACAAAAAACTAAAAATAAGTTGAGTTTATAAATCTTCTCTTATGATGACTACATTAAGCACTAATCTTTGTAGGTTCTCTCTATGAAGAAACTCCTCAATAATGAAATTACTCTAAAGGATATTTATGCTATTAAGTTCTAAAAGTGATTTGTGATGCTACTTCCAATACATAATTAATTATCTAGTATAAAACCAAATTTCCTACAACTTTGTCAGCATCACTATAGCCTGGGAACAGAGTATGGACATCCATCAATCATAAAAGAAAGGATTTTTGCCAAATGTTGTAATTGCAACTGCCTGGAAGAGGTGTGCAAAATATAGTAGCATAGACAACTCATACAAATTGTTTACATAATGCCTCAAAGAGATGTCGTCCATGGAATGCAATGATTGTAGCTAAGCACAAATTGGGTATACTGAAAAGGCTTTAGAAACTCTTAGTATTTTTCCTTTGTCTATGTAAAGCCAACATGTCAACTTTGTCAACCAATGGAGTTCGAACGGGGCTTGGAAATTCATTGATCTATATGGGATACTGAGTGTTGGAAAGACTCATGAATTTAATAATACCATCTAAATGAATTATGGTTTCAGTCAAATGAAATTGGTAGGTGTAAAACCAAATTCCTACAAACTTTGGTAGCAATGCAAGGCCATTACTTGTAATGCCTAGAAGGTAGGGAGATTGGAGAAAATGTATGAGGGAAATTGGAACAGGAAGAAAAAGAAAGGGAGACTGCCATAGTGGAGGGAAGAGAAAGGAGGTGTTGTGTGGCCTATGTGCATGGGAAGGTAACATAAGAGGCTGCGCAAAAGGAAGGGGGAGAGCCATTAGATAAAGCCAAAAGGCCTTTGAACAGAAGGAAAGGTGAATTAAAATGATAGGCAGATTATAAAGTGCGACTTAAGGAGGCATCAGAAAGGGGGGATGTGGCCCAAGAGGAAAGGGTCAAAAGGGTTACACAGTGAGGAGAAGCTTTAGTAGGGAAGAAAACAAGAGAGGGATTTATTTGTCATTGTGAGGATGGCTGCATAGAGAGGTGATGTTACAAAAAATGTAAACAGTGAATAATGTAGAGTAGAGAGGTAGTGTTATTCAACAATGTAAATAGTGAATAATGCATGAACAATAAAAAAGGATAGCAATGCACTAAACTCGTGCTTTTAGGCTGGAAACCCTACCTCTTTCTCTTGAGAACCTCAATTCACCAAATCTCTTTTGAGAGGAGATTACAATGAAGAAGAGCCAACCCAAAGCTGAGAATGAACCTACGACCACAGAAAGAATAGATAAGAACGAACCTATGACCAGATCTGATGGAATGCTTGGTGAGAGAAGATAAAAAAGAGCACATCAAAACCCACCTCTACGTTCTTCCTCTGCATTTTGCTTCTAGACAATACCCTTTGTCGAGCCCTAAACCCTATTCTGAAACCCAGAAATATGAATGGGAAGACTCTAGACCCGACGGTTTATTAAAATGGAGTTCAAAAAACTTAAAACCAGGTTTAGATTTTGAATTCCACATTTTTGGTGGGAAGATTGTGCCACCCATTTTTGGGTCAAAATTGGGTTTTGTCGTCCAAAACTGGGTTTTGCATCTTAGCAACCAAATGGTGGATTAGCCTCAAAAATGGAATATACGCTGCCAATTCCCACTGTATTCCAGCAACCAAATGGGGCCTAAATATTATTCTAAGAAGTGATTCTGATAACTATCTTTATCAATGGATTACGGTATCTTTGTGCCTGATGAGAAGTATTTTTGATAACTAATATATTATGAAAATAAACCTAAAATGGGTATATCTATATGCATGATGACAAGTGTTTCTAATAACTAATATATCTATAAATGAATCCTCAAAAAAAGGTGAGTTAGTTTGTGCATGTAACTTTGTGCTTTCAACTTCCATAGAATATTATTATTATTATTATTATTATTCATGATTTGAATCCTCCATGGCTTCTTTCCAAATATGATTAATACATTATGACGTCAATCAACTACAGGTAGAGCACGTATGTTTTTGATGCTGGGTACATTCGGTCATTCACTCAGGAAGAGTATGGGAACATTAATATACCTCATTTAAGTTGCAAGAATCAAATTATTTAGTTAAATCACAACTTTCAAATATAAAGAAAAATTGTAAATTGCCGAAGTAGTAAACACAAAAATGAATTATAGTAAAAAACTTAGAATAACCATATATTTTCTTCAAAAGCTACAATCTAAACTGGGAATCACATATGATGAACTACTTTATTAAATCTATGACAAGTGATTACAATGGTTTCATTAATATTATCTTCTACTGTAGTAAAACTATCATAAGAAATTAAAATGCATCCACTATTATGGCGCACGTAGCTCTTGCAAGGTATCCTTCGTATTGAGCCCGAGACGGTGATTTTTGTAACTTGAGATTCTTGTGAAATTTATGGATGAAAACCTCCAACAACAACATGAAATACTAGAGGTAGAATTTGTAAACTTGCTACAAGACACATCATTCTTTTTGACATTATTTATAGGTGCTCTCATAATGGTATTTTCCTTTGATGCCATAGTAAAATTGAGATCACAATTATTTTACAAGAAGCTCATTTAGGATCTTATGGGGGCCATTTTGGTGGAAATTCCTTAGTTAACAAGCTCCTTCATATAGGATATTATTCGCAAACTAATAAACAAGATTCTTTTTTCCTTTGTCAAATGATGTCCTCAATGCCAACATCACAATAATCTCATTCATGCTCCCACACATGAACTCCGTTCCCAGGTTGCTTCATGGCCCTTTAATCTGTGGGGCTTGGATCTTATTAGAAAAATATCGCCCCCTTCTTCTCAAGGACATATTTATATTCTCGCTGGTACTAATTACTTCACTAAATGGGTAGAGATAGTTCCTCTTCACTCTACTATGGTTGATATCATTTGCATTTTTTTCCTAGTGAAAATTATTCATCGATTTGGTATTCCATCAATGATAATATCTTATGATGCTAGTGCTTTTAAAAGTAAGGAAGTAAAAAATTTCTTGGAAAAATACTATATCAAGCAATGCTTTTCTACTCCATATTTTCCTCAATCTAATGGTCATGTTGAAGCATCTAACAACGTCATTGAGAGAATTCTTAGAAAGACTATCAAAAAACATGATAAGGATTGACATATTCAATTGACTTATTCTTTATGGGCTTATAGGACATGTGTTCGCACTTCAATGAGAACAACTCCTTATAATCTAGTTTATGGTGCAGACATGATTATGCCCTTGGAGTTAGAAATACCCTCGGTAAGATTTTCATTTAGTAACATAGATGATAATGACACCTTGAGAGAACAACGTCTTCAACAACTTGAAATGTTAGATGAATAACGAATTAATGCCCTTGAACATATTCAAGCATATCACAAATATCTTAAAAAGAAAGATAACCATAAAGTGATTAAAAGCTCTTTCCTGGTCAAAAAATTAGTCATATTTGAGAATAAATGCAATGTAAATTCTTTTCCTAAAGAAATAAGAAATTGCAGTCCTAGTTGGCTTGGTCCATACATCATCATTGAAGTTTATTGTTCATAGAAATTAGTTAATATGGATGGTATACCACTTAAAGACCCTATAAACATTATGTATTTGTGACAATACTATGCTTAGTTCTCTCTTCTTCTTTCACTCCTTTATTGTCTTCATTTCAATCTTTACATTAAAGCATTATATGTTAGTATTAATTTCATCTATTGCTTCACTCTTGACAAAATGGATGGATTTGGGTCTTGAAATTTATGTAATATGTTAATCATTTTTCTTAGGATATTACTTGGAAGGTATGTGTGCATTTTTATTTTCATCGATAATTATGTTAGAATATATTAGTGTTTAGTTATATCTTATAGCTAGGCTACATGTTCATCTATTCACATAAGCATGACATATCATCACAATTGCATTTAATTAAAGATGACCTTTAATTATATCACATGTGTATAATTTTAATATTTATAGTATTGATTGCATAATCAACCATAAAGGCATTAAAAATAGAAATAAGCATAGAGAACATCTATCTATCTATCTATCTATCTATCTATCTATCTATCTATCTATCTATCTGTCTGTCTGTCTGTCTGTCTGTCTGTCTGTTTGTCTGTCTGTATTTCTATCTATCTATCTATCTATCTCTCTCTCTCTCTACACACACACACACACACACACACACACACACACACACACACATGCACACGCACACGCACGCGCGCACACACACACACATACACACAAATATATATATATATATATATATATAGTTGGCACTATACTAAATGTGTCATATCTATTCAGGAAACTAGTTACTTTTAAATAATATGCAAAAATTGCAGAGCAGGAATGACAATGCGAAATAAAGCAGTTTTTTCACCCTAATATTAATAGGCATTAGGGTTTGTCACCTAATTCTCTATGGAATAATGGAGATTTTAAATTTATGTGGCCAAACAACTTCATTACTAATCAACCCCAATGGGCAAATCATCGATGACCTTCGACGATTTTGATGGCAGAGCTTAACCCTTCTGTCGAATTTCATGTGTCTTTGCAACTAATCTTGGGCCCCTAAACCATCACAGAAGGTATTTTACTTCGGTTAGAGATTTAAACAAACAATTCTTTTTTTTTTATAGAACCAGGTATGCATACCATCTTAAACCTTTGTGTTCAAAGTATCCACAGAGTTTAGTCTCTAAAAAGGGGAGTATAGGTAGATCTCTTTTCTCTTCTAGGGTTTCCCTAAATGCTACTCCTCGATCTATACCAACCTCCAAGAATGAATGGCTACCGGCTTACAAACATAATTCACAAAGATTCAGAAGCTTTAAACATAGGAAGAATAAGCCAACCCTATATCCACAGAATGGTAAATTTTTACTTCCCACCCTTAATCATTTTGAGCAGCTTCAAGAGAATAATATAGAAAATAGGGATATCTATACCCCGCCTCACCGTAGAAACACAGTTAAACCTAATAGTGAAAATATCATAATGAATCGACATCAAACCCCGATCCCCCTAATATTAGAGAAATCTATTAAGGAAGATGTTATCATTAAGGGAGAATACCGCTTTACAAATGGATTTAGGGCTCACTGTGCAGCTTCAGGTTTGTACAGGAAATGGTATGGATATAAAATTGAGGGGAACAATCTCAAAACATGGCTCCATGAATCCTTCGGAGAATAGGTAAGTATGACAATTTTAAATGATAATTGATTTTATGTGCAATTCAGGAATGTAGATATTAGAAATAAATTATTATCTGAAAAGTATAGTTATTTTCTAGGGCATGCAATCATATTTATTAGATGGAAACCAAATTTTAACAAAGATATGTTTGATGGCATTTCCATTCCCTATTGGTTTAAAATAAAAAATATGCCTGTCAAGCTTTTGCACAGTAAGGTTTTATCCCAAATTGGAGATAGAATAGGGAAAATGATGGGATTAGAACTTAACTTATTAGAATCATCTAATGTTAAAATTCTGATTCAGACAAAGGACAATTTCTCCTTTCCTTAAAATGTTAAATTTGAAACTAACCAAATCACATATAAACTAAACATAGCTATATACTATGGCAAAATTTCACAAAAGATATGGTTAAGACCTACGACTGATATTAACAATTCCATTATAGATTATACGACAGACCTCAAAAATTTTCTTAAGGATAAATCTGATAATCTCATTAGAAATAGAAATGAATGTAAGTATCCTGTATTTCCAAAATCCACTAATTTCTCTCATGTAGCTTCATTTTTAGATGGAGGGGGGTTTTCTATCAACTATCAAGATTCTACGACGCTAGGAATCTAGCCTAAGACCTTAGATAATAGAACTAGCACTACTAATAAAATCTCCAAACAACATTTTGTTAAATTAACAGAAGACATAGGAACCATAATCCAAGAAGAAAATGATGTGACAAACCAATCAAAACAAGCATATAGGTATTTAGAGAAATTAATCTTAAAACCAAAATTTAATAACATAACTAATTCCAAATCAATAAGTAGAAACATGGTGTTTTCTGATTCTTTGGATGATGAAACCAGTGATGTAGAGGATAATAAAAGGAGGAAACTCAAATTGATAAAGAAAATAATAGAGTTAGATAAAGATACAGTAACAGAGGATATTATTTCATACCATTTAGATGAGAAAGAAAAATTAGCAACCTAGGAGAAATTAAATGAGCATGACACTTTATTTTCTACATTGCATAAACAAAATACTACCACCCAGATGGAGGGTGTGGTAGGTGAGTGAAAACTTATAGAAAAAAAAAATTCTAATACTAATAATGATTTTAGGGAAGATATAGAGGAATATGAAATGGAAGAGATTAATGAATTTTTAGGTCTTAATAATGAATCTGATGATATACTCATTCTCAGAGTCATTGACTCTATGAGAGAAAATATCTTAGAAGTGAACCAACCCCTAGATAATGGAGAAGTAAGTAAGGAGGTAAGCAATTTAGGACTCAATATATCCTCTATTGGTAAAGTGCTCCCTGCCTTTCCAAAATAGACTAAAAAGAGGGTAAGGAAATCTCTTAAAGAATTATGAAAGAAGGATGGAGGGGCTTTGGGACAAGTCAAAATTATGGATATTATTCATGATGGGAAGGGGAAGTGCCTTCACAAGGCACCATGAAAATAATTTTGTGGAATGTTAGGGGCTTGAATGCCCCTAACAAACATCACCTCCTTAAGAGAAGTTTAACTTCTCTAGAGGCACACTTATATTTAACACAAGAAACCAAGCTAGGAGAGGAAGGATATACTAATCTTAGATGTAAACTAGGAATATGGGAAATTAAGGGGGAGAATTAGGTAGGAGCTTCTGGAGGATTAGCCTTTATATGGAACCCAAGGTTCATTTTACCAACTTTTATCATCTCCAAACCCCAATGGATGGCGGAAAAGATTAAGAATTATAGTACTAATGTGGAATTCACCATTATTAACATATATGGACCAAAGTTCCTTCATGAGAAATGAATAGTATGGAAAAAAATTGATACCTTCATCCAAACCAACCCAAATCTGAACTTTATTCTGGTTGGGGATTTTAACTCAATCCTAGACACTAGAGAGAAATTAGGTGGTTTCAAAGGTACAACTCTGACAATGCATGAGTTTAAGGAATTGATACGAGTCATTAATGCAATGGATATCCCTTTTGATAATGGATTGTATACTTGGTCAAATAAATGAATCAACTCATAACTAATCAATGAGAAACTAGATAGATTTATTTTTATAGGTAATCTAACTAATCTAAAAGCTAATATTAAAACTACCATTGTTGCACACTCAGGATCTGATCATTTTCCAATTAAGTTAGAACTAATAGAAGAACTAAAACCAAAAAATAACCCATTTAAATTTGAAAAAATGTGGCGTAAAAATGAAGAATGCATACTCAAAATTGAGGAATGGTGGTCAGAAAAGAGCTTCAAAGGTTTTAAAACCTTCATTCTAAATGAAAAACTGAAATATTTGAAACATAAGCTAATAGAATGGAATAAATCACATTTTGGAAACATTTTTGAACAGAAGGACGAATTGGAAAAGCACATTAAGGACCTAAATGAGGTTATTATCAAAGATGTGATGAATGTGGAAACATATAATAAAGAGAAGAAACTTATAGGGGAATATGAAGACATATTAACTAAAGAAAAATCATATTGGAAATAGAGATCAAGGGAAGTATGGTTAAAAGGAGACAAGAATACAAAAAAAATTCGTAACAGTTCAAAAGATAAATATAACTTTAATAAGATAAATAGTGTTAGAAAGGAAAATGGTACCATTATATAGAATATTCAGAAGGCATAGCAGAAGAGATAGTTAGGTATTTTGAGAGAATGTTGAATAATTATGAGGGATCAAACAGAACATCCCAAATTAAAATTTTAAATAACATCCCTAGTGTTATAACAAGAGAGCACAACAAAATACTGAATGCTAAATTCACCAAAGGAGAAGTTGAAAGAGTGTTGAAACAACTCCACCCTGACAAATCCCCCAGGCCTAATGGTTTCCCCAACTTCTTCTTTCAACAATGCTGGCACATCATAGGGGATGAGGTTGTCGCGGCATTAGAAGGTATGCACAACTCAGGTAGGATCCTTCAAGAAATTAATAACACCTTTATTGCACTAATTCCAAAAAAAACTAATCCAGAAGGTTTGGATGATTGCAAACCTATCTCATTATGCAACACAATTTATAAATTGTTAACTAAAACTATAGCAAATAGACTTAAAATGTTTGTACCCATGATTATTTTGGAGGAACAATCAGGCTTTATTCTAGGAAGATCCATATTAGATGGAGTAATATTAGCACAAGAGATGATACATACTATACAACATAACCATAATCAAAGTATGCTTATAAAACTTGACATTAGGAAGGCTTATGATAAAGTAGATTGGCAATTTTTATGCAAATGCCTGGAAACATATGGTTTCTCTAAACAGTGGATAAACCTAATTTTTGAATGCATATCAGGAGCCAAGATGTCGATCATGGTGAATGGTAATCCAATGGGCTTCTTTAATATAACACAAGGAATTAGGCAAGGGGATCCTATATCACCTTTTCTTTTCGTCATTATGGCTGATGCATTAGGCAGAACACTTACTAAAGCAAGAAATGAAAACCTGATATGTGGTGTAAAGATTATAGAGCGTCTAGAAGCATGTACACATCAACAATTTGTTGATGATAATCTCCTTTTTGGTCAAGCTAATGCTAGAGAAGCTGCTACATTTAAACAAGTGCTTAATCTGTACTCCTTGGCCTCAGGACAACACATTAATAAAGAGAAATCTGAGATATATTTTCCAAATATCTCTAGAGAGGATCAACTAAGGATTAGTAGGATTTTAGAAAAAAAAAATGGGGGGAATTCCTGTGCAAATACCTTAGATTGCCCCTAGATAAAGGAAATAGATCAACCAACTTATGGAATAAGGTCTTAGAAAATATTGACAAGAAAGTTGAATCTTGGAAGGGGAAGTGGCTAACAAATGCAGGGAAAACTACAATGATAAAATCTATACTCTTAGCTATACCCATTTATCAAATGATGTGTCTAAGTCTACCAAGAGGAACAGAGAAGGATATTAATAAGAAACTTAAAAAAAAAATTTGGCAAGGCCCAAATGACAAAAAGAGACTAGCATTAATAGCTTGGGACAAAATATGTAAGCCTGTAGAGGTTGGTGGACTGAATGTCAAAAACATTAAACAAAAAAACTTTGCTTTAGGGGCTAAATTAGTATGGAA
The DNA here is from genome assembly GCA_018584345.1 of Thuja plicata. Lineage (NCBI taxonomy): Eukaryota > Viridiplantae > Streptophyta > Pinopsida > Cupressales > Cupressaceae > Thuja > Thuja plicata. Next base: position 3,863,731 of record MU223575.1, on the reverse strand, counting down.
AATGTATAAATACCCAGAGGCAAAGTGGGTTAAAACACTAAGATTCAAATATCTAGATGGCAGAGATCCGCTAAGTATTTTCAGGCACAACTCTCCTCCTAAAGGTTCTAAGACTTGGAACTTTATCTCGGAATGTAGGGAGATCATCACAAAAAATATTATGTGGGATATTGGGAATGGGAGTAATGCTTTATTTTGGGAGGACTCCTAGAATGCCTTTCCCCCCCCTTGCACCATTCTCAATGATGATCCAGAAATCAATACGATGAAACAAGCTATAGGTGCTCATGTGAATGATTATATAGAGATAGAAGGTGATAATACAACTTTAGGATGGAAGTGGAAAACACTTGACAACCTTGGAATTTTATAAGCCTTTAAAAATAGAGTGGAACAAGCCATTACTAATATGCGTATAAATCCATCTAAGGGTCCATATAGAATTATATGGGCCAATTCCAAAAATATGGAATACAACACAAAGGTCAGTTATAACTCTACGAACCTGGTAGAGAGAACTCTATCACCTTTGCCTATTGACCTATGTTGGAGTAAGCTATGTTTACCTAAAGCTGGTACATTCACATGGGCTGCTGCCCAACATAGGATCCTGACAGTTGAATGGTTTCAAAAAATTGGATATAACGGGCCATCAAGGTGTGTTTTTTGTGAGAAGGAATGTGAGTCTATTGACCACATTTTTACTAATTATGATTATGCCTACAAATGTTGGATGTGGCTAGCTAAGAAGATGGAATGGAAAATGGTATTATCTTATAATTTTATGAACATTCTTATAGCATGGCACTGATGGAATGAATCTGGGTTGTTTAGTAAGATTTGGCTAATTGCACCTTCCATAATTATATGGGAATTATGGAAGGAAAGTAATAGAAGGATTTTTAAGGATAAAAAGATAGATATTGATCAATTACTCACCAAAATAGAGGCAAGTATAGTAGAGGTGGTAAATAACCATAATATGAATGGCTGGAAGGATATGGTTTTTTCCTACTATGATGAGAGAATACGCAAATTATGGTATGGGCTAAAAATACCTCCCTTTTTGGACAAAGTAATATAGATAAGGAGGCCTTAAGACAAAATTGTAAATGGATACCACCTACGGAGGGATGGGTAAAGTTAAACTTTGATGGGACCTCTAAAGGTAACCCAGGTAAAGTAGGAATTGGGTGTTGCAGTCATGATGAATTAGGAAATTTCATAGCATCCAAAGTCGTATGTCTAGGAATAGCAACCAATAGTGAAGCTGAAGGGAATGCCCTGATAGAAGGTTTATTACTCTGCAAATGGTTAAACCTAGAAAGTATAGAGATTGAAGGTGACTCTGCTTTGATCATCAATGGTATAAGAACAGGTGGAACGCAGAATTGGAAACATAATGGATTAATCAAAAGAGACCTAAACATACTAACCCTTTTCAAACAATATACTATTAACCACACCTATAGAGAAGGTAACAAAGTCATTGATCTCTTAGAAAATAGGGGAGCTAGAGGAAGGAATGAAGAAACCATGGGAGGATAAACATAGAATAAGTAGGAAGGTAAAGGAAGGAAGCTATAAAATATAGTAAGACAAAAGACCAAATACATTAAGAAGAAGAAATAAATATTAAAGAAATAAAGAAAGAAAAAAAACAAGCAACTTGAACCCTATGTAGTTCTAGGAATATTAAAATAAAATAAGGAAGACAAAACAAAATAGGAGATATGAAATGGTGCAGAAGACAAAAGATCAACCGGTCTATGAATTATTGCTAACCTTTAGCTATATATTAAGTATTGGTAGTATGTTTAACATGAGGCTAGCTAGCAAGAAGGCAAATGGCTACTGCTATCAAATTACGATGTACTAATCCTCAGCTAGCCTTTGATGGTAAAATAACACTAAGGAGAATTAAGAAGGTTTTTCTTGATACTCATGATATAATTGTAAGAGTGGTCTATATCATCCTAGGAAGCGAATACATAGAAAATGATAACTGCTATAGGGTTAACTCAGATATTCCTGCAATGTTCATTGCTTGAGCCCTACATGTAGACCCAGACATCAAGGATATTGGGATACTTTGTAGAAGAATCTTCAAGAGGCAATATCTGGTCGACTTGGGGAAGGTAATGGCAAGCATTAAAGAAGATCTGACAATACCAAGGCCAAGATACTATCATCAATATAGGGGTGAGTGTAATAATATTCAAACTTATCCTATATTGATGATTGTTGATAGGAATAGGTTCTTGGCAGAGATGCCAACTATTTCAAGAAATCTGGATTTTTTACTCACCTATAAGCTTATCAGAACCACACAAGATCTGGGTTTGTTCGATAAATTTGTAACTAAGGATGATGTTGGTTTGAGAATTCATTACGATGAAATGTATGAAGATGATTAATACAATGAAGGGATTGATTCAACCTAATGATAAGATATCACGGAAACAATGAGAATATTATTCTAATAGGAAATTTTATGCAAACTTCTATTTGGATATGAATTATTTCTCTTTACGCCTATTTAAGCATATATGTGTGTAAGGATTCCCATTAAGAAATATATTTTTAAGGTCAAATATAAGAGGAATTAAGGTGGAAAGTATTACAAACTGGCCTGACCAAATCTTTGGAATATCAATTAAGGAAAGATAAATTAGATAGGAATGAATTTACAATATATAAGTAATCATAAGAGATGATAATTCCAGACATGGATAGCTCATAGACTTACAGGATTAAAAAGAAAGCAATATAGCCTGAATAATCCTCTAGGTGGTGCTTAAAAATGAAACTTAAATGCAGATATGGTTTCCTTAATTTTATAGGAGAAAACAGAGAGTATCAATACAGACATGGACAATGTAAAGGTATACAAGAAGTCAAAATATAAGTACAATATTAAAGTAATATGTTTTGAATATCCTTATATACAAGAGATTATATATATATATATATATATA
>MU223575.1:3833001-3851234 GCA_018584345.1 Thuja plicata | reverse complement strand
TAAAGATTCCATAGGTTTACCTTTGATATTAATGCGAGGACAACCTTTAATAGTCAACAAGGGTTTTGGATAAACCATGTTAGTTATCTCAGCACTACAAATAGATTCACAAGAAGGAAGAAAAGAATACATCCTATGAGGAGATGAAGGAGGATCTTGATTCTCCATAAGATCATCACTAAGAGGGAGAACATTAAGGGAATTCATATCATTCTCTGCTAATGCCTCATCACTAGAAGGAATCCCAATTGAAGGTAAAGTATCTATAATGTTTTCTTCTTTATCTAAAATGTCTACATAAGAGGAGTGTGTTTTAGAAAAAGAGTCACCATCATGTATGAATATGTCATCCATTAATAAATCACCCTCTTGTATCAAAGCATCTTCATAAGGAGGCGATAAATCAATGTCTTTATCCAAGGGTTCATCCCACAAAGTAGAATCATCCACAATGGCTTCATGAGGAAGAGAGTAATCAACATCCAAATCTAAAGGTTCATCCAAAATAGGAGGATTATCATCCCTATCAATAAAGCACATTGTAAAAGGTTTGGAAAAAACTTGAAAAAACTTATGGAACATGATAACAAATAAATAAATGCATAGAAAATAGATCTAGATATATCTCAATGCATTCAAATGAAATGTATGATGAAAAATGTAAATGTTTTTGTATTTTTAATGAAATTTTGTGATTTTTATTTATTTTTGACATATAAATGCAAGAGCATCAAAGAAATCTACTTTTAAATGCATGTAAGATCTAACAAAAGATGCAAATCTAACACCAAAAGGAAAGTGTTGTCTATCGCGGGTTCACCAAAATGTAACATAGAAAATGTAACATATAACAATGTGTAACATAAGAAATGTAACATTTGAAATAAGTGGGGGAAAGATAAGATATTCCTCTTACATCCCAAGATGCACAAAGGAAAAATCCAAATCGATCAACCCAAAAAGGTTCAATACACAAATGAATCAATCATTTGGAAATGAGAGCAAAGAGGAAGATCTTAAAGTCCCCATTTTATGGAAAGGAATGAATGTGTGATAGATTTAGAATGATTAAGGATTTGAATTGAAATGGATAGGAGAAATGCACTAACCTTGAAATATTGTAGATCAAAGAATGTTGTTTTCTAGGGTCTGTGCTCTGTTTCTGGAAAAAATGAAGTACAATCTGGAAAGGAAACGCAGTGACAAACAAAACCCAGAAATCATTTTCTGATCCGACACCGTCTTATGAAAAAGGTCGACCTTGACCCACAAATGTCACCCCTTACCTAATAATGTCGACCTTGACATGCACAAGTCTGACAGAAAATTTGTTCATGGATCCGTAAAGTTTGCTGAAAAGGGTATCCAGATCTAGGTTCAAATCCACATTCTTGAACCTATACCTGCAAGAGAAAGAGGTTTTTTTTTTGGAGAAGGCAAACCCCGATTTTGGAATTAACCTCAAATATATGTAATTGAAATTGCAGAAGTAAACAAAGTAAATGCATAAATTCACCTTGCTTGTAAAAGTCCTTGTGGAGGATTCAAATCTTTCATTCCACAAGTATGTATGCACCAATGGATTTAGAATGTAGGATGTAGGATGTCTTCAATCAATTGCTTGTAGATCTCCAACACTAAGTCTTGAATGGGTTCTTGATTTGGAATAGGCTTGGAAGAAGGTGGATGGAGAGATCACCAAAAGGGCATTGTGTAGCTTGAATCCTTCAATGGCCTCCAGTGGATCTCCTTCATGAAAATGGATGCTAGAATGCTTTCTTAAAATCTTTCTCCTTATCTTACTTGGACTTCACTTGATAATGCTCCTCAATTGCTTAATGTTACTTAGAAAAAAACTTAGAGAAAATGAGAGGAGAAGGCTCCCTTTTATATGAAACCAGGGCACAATCTTCTAAGGAGGCCGACATAGGATAATTAAATTCCCATTAAAGACTTTACCCCTAGGAGAGAACCTATATTAAATATAATTTAGGAATCAACGCTTCAGAACCCGAAACAACCCACCCGAAAGCGGGAAATAACTTTTGCAAAGACCGACATCTGGAAACTGCAAGACCCTGAAGTTTGAACACTGGGTCAAGGTCGAGGTCTACCTTGACCTAGGTTAGGGTCGAGGTTGACCTTTACCTAGGTTAGGTTCGAGGTCAACATAGACCCAAAAGGTTGACCCTGACCCTGAGGTCAAAGATCTTAGATCTACAGTCCAGGATGCAAAAATTAGGTTTGAAAGAAGTGGAAGAAGGGGTAGAACAGGGGGAAACCCAGGTCTAAATCAGGAACCCATTCAAGATGCTTGACATGACCCCAAAACCACTTACTCAGAAGGCTAAACCAGTCTTTAATGGAAGTGCTTCCATTTTCCAACTATACATGTTGATTGGGTAGTTAAGACATGTGTGGTGGAGAATAATGGAGAATTATTAAATTTAAAATTAATTTTTGAGTGATAGTTAGAAATTCATTATGAGGGAAGTTGGAGACAAAAAATATATTTATTTTATATTTTTAAAACTTATTGTACCCAAGTTGCCATTTCCCACAACATAAACAAGAATATATGGATTATTTATAGTGAATATAATATTATAATATAGTGCATTTAGAGATCCTCAAATCATGTGATCGAATGCGGGATTGATATATTCAAAATCACCGAAATGAATAATCCAAGCAATATATCCATATGCTTTGGTGGTAATCAATGCTCGACCCTTTTCTTTCCATTCTCTATTAACAAATCCTACGGACCTAGTGTGCAAAACATCAACATGATTGGTAGAACAAGAGTGTGAACTAAAGGATAAATAAGGAATTAAAATATGAAGCTCCTTGAGAAGTTGTTTTAGGCCATGAATTTCCTTCTTATAGAAAACTTGTTCATTATGCCCAATCTCTTCCCTGGCTATAAACACACATACACACACACACACTATTGACTGATTCCTAGGCAAAAAGTGTTAAATAGTCGAAGGTGACTTATTTTCTGCAAGCTTAATTTTTTTCCTTAGTGTGTGATGTTTAAGGCTGGCCTAACCCATTTACAAAAGATAAACTTTGATTTTTCCTTCTTACATTGAACCTCTTTAGAAGAGGTGGTGCAAGTGTCACTAGATTTCCTTAGGCTTGTTCTTTTCCCTTAGGTGGTGAGGCATGTTATTTTTCTTCCCATTTACCTTAGGTGGCATATAAATCTTGAAACTTTATCCATTCCTCTTTTGTAGAATTAGAATGTAAAATATTAACTCACTTGGTATGAAGTTAATCCCATCTTTATTCCTTGGCACTTTAATGCCTTAGACTTCAAAACAAATTACTAATCCTTTCCAGGTAGGACTTTTAGTGATTTCTTAATTGGGTACCTCATTTCTACTAATCCTAAACATTTAAAACTCTACCAATTGTTGTAATTATCTTTTGGAAAATGAATATAAATAAATATGTACACAAATTTGTGCCTTAACTTCTTAGTTATATCGTAAATTTTAAAGCTCTTTTATTCTTATAAGGGACCATATATTTTGTTTATTGTTCATTATTTTATTAGAATACTTATACTTTGACAATTTAACACAAAAGAAAATCTTTCTTTATTAATTAAAAAATATTAAAATAATAAATGATGTAATTCTTAAGAATAACCACTTTCAATTTTTTGTCAAGATTTCATTTTTCATATGCCCATCTCACATCTTTCTTTTGTTTTGGTCAACTTCATTATAAAAATAATAAAATATTTATATTTAATAATTTTATAGAAATAAAAATTCACTTTTAACTTCTTAAATATTCTATCATATAAATTTTTGAATTCTTTTTTTTTGATATTTACTTTGTTAAAATGTTTATAGCTTGGTAATTTTATGTAAAAACAGCTTTCATTGTTTAAAGGATTTAACAATAATAATATATTTAACTCTTAAGAATCAAGATTTTAACTGAGGCGTCAACGGTAAAAACCAGATATTTTAACAATTTAATCAAACCCTTTAGACTAGTAATTATTCTAAGAAAATCATCTTTACCAAGAAAATCTTTGAAGCTTCGACAAGCATTTAAATATCCCACTATAGGAAAAATCATTCCAATATAAATAGTACTAGCTGCGCTCTACCACTCGTGCAATGGAATAATATAAATATACTAGCTGCGCTCTACCGCTCGTGCAATGGAATAATTCTCCACAAATACGTCTTCTTCAACCATTTCCATGGAAAGCAAAGCGATGTTGTACTTCTCCCAAAGTTGAAACGCACACCGATTACAAAATCTGGTTTGCCACCACCCTAAAAATCCAACCGCCGGAGTCCTCTCTCTCCCTCTGGAATATCAATAATCTATTTCGCCCTTTTTCGACAGATGTCGTCAATTGGATATTATACGATTAACATTGATGAACAGCAAACTACTTTAATTCGTATAAAGTAATAATAATATACGGGGAGCAAACGACCTAGAAAGATGTGTGAAATAACTAGGAAGGACCAGACTTAGAGTACTATTTCGTAACTTCAATGAAAGTCTTCTAGCTACCTTTTTCTTTTTGAATTGGAAGATTGTGCAATTTCATATACCATATTGATTTGTTTGTAGGGTTTAAACATGACATAAGAATCTTATATTAAAGATTGGCTGAGTGCATAGAAAACAATTTCTAGCTGAATGCCTTTATTTTGCTTTGAGAATGTAGAGTTGTCCTGTATGCATGCAATTATATTCTTTTCTTGCAATAGTTTTAATGACCATTCTTTCGCTATTTTATTTTTGTTTCTGAGGTAAAGTGAGCCCCAACTCAAAAGTTTATGAATTCTATAATATTTCAATTGGAAATAGAGAGGAAAAAACGAACACAAAAATCACATGCGATGCTAAGATGCTCTCCGCTTTATAAATCACAAACCTCTCTAAAATCTGCATGCGGAAACTTCTCCCTCTCCTGGAAAGAATATTACTATTGAGCGATTAAAGTATTAAACTATATTTATGCTCGGTTCACATGAGAATCAAGTACAGCTAAATAACACCGATGGTAGCAAAGTAGACTTTTTAAATACTTTTCCTACGTGAACCGTCAACAATGGTTTCAGCGATTTGGGGTTCAAATTTACTGGCAGGAATCGAATAATATTTATGACTGGGATGAGAAAACACAGCTGAAATGGGGTACAGATGAGCATTAATTCTTTTTATTGTGTATATATTGGGTGGGAGACACAATGTTTGATGTCTTGAACCTTGTCTACTTGCCTTCCTTTGAACTCTTGATCTCTGTTTAACCATTTTTTTGAGTGATCTTCTTTACACAACATCTCTCTGTGATAGTTCTGATGTGGGTAGTAGCTTAGAAGTGATCAATTGCGAACTGAAAAAGGGGCAGAGAAGTAGTCACTCAGCTCTGAAGATGGCCGGCAAGTGGTTTTCCAAAGCGATATTGGGAAAGAGTTCGAAGAAGAACAATGATGAGAAGCCGAAACAAACAAGGCAATATGAGTCTCACGTATCTCAATCATTAGTTCGTTCAGTTAACGACGACTTTGCATCTTCGCAATACAACAATTGCATGCGCAATGAGGATGAAGATGTGGATAAGGCTACGGAGGTTTTCATCCATAAGTTTCACAGGAATCTCAAGTTACAGAAATCGCCGTCTGAGGCTCAATATGAATGTTACCTTGCAAGAGCTACGTGAGCCAAATTAGTGGATTTATTTTCATCGCTTCTGATAGTTTAGCAGATCATATTAATGAGTCTATTGTAATCACTTGTCATAGTTTTAATAAAGTAGATCATCATATGGGATTCCCAGTTTAGATTGTAGCTTTTGAAGAAAATATATGATTATTCTTCGTTTTTTACTGCAAATTTTTTTTGTGTTTACAACTTCTGCAAGTTTCCATTGTACTTTAGATTTCAAAGTGAAGATTTATATAAATAATTCGATTCTTGCACCTTAAACGAGGTATATTAATGTTCCCATACTTTTCCTGAAGGAATGACCGAAAGCAGCAAGCGTCAGAAAACATACGTTCAATATATGGAGTTGATTGACGTCATTAGGTATTAATCATCAGATTTATATATAAGTAATCCGGACCGATTGATTTTGTTTAGAGTAAAGTACTAAAGCATCATATTTATATAATTAGATATAAGTAATCCACTTCAAATATAAACAAATAATAGTTCTACTCCAACACACCTTGGATTGCATTATCGATGTGCCTATTAATATCTAATTTCTAAATCAGATAATTAGTATGGACTTGTAAAGAAAAAGTTTAAAAAGGAAGTCGAGCATTTATGTAGAAAAGGAGATTACAGAGTACTACACTTCAATATATGGGTAAAAGGGAGCGAGAATTTTAAAAGTATAAAAGTGAACATTTTAAATGTATATGTTTCTTAGTTTTGTTCTCCAAATTTATAATACTTAATAGAAGAGTACTTTAATAGAAGAGTACTTTAATAGAAGAGTACTTTATAGTGTAATTATGTCTAATATTTTTACATCAAACATTTTATACTGCACCTTATGATTTATAATCAAGATGAAGAGAATGAAATGTCAAATCAGAACTTGTACAAATGGTACATGCAACTAAAAAAATCAAATGGAAGCTCGTGTGAGTGCCTATATATTAGGCTTTACAATAATTATAAGCTACATATGAGTTTTTTAAATTCACGAATAAGATGTGCTATCTTGCATTGGGAACATTGGTGTGTTCAAATTTGAGTTTTCCACTTTGATCTAGCATACACATATTAAAGAGGTTAGGCAACAGCATATAGGTATAGGTGATTATGAACTTGATCTTAAGACTAACAATATGCTCGAATATCAAATATTTATGTTTCATTTTCATGAAGAAACGATTCCTTGTGTAGATCAACATGTTGATTTGGCATATTATTTTGTTAAAGTATACATTGAATTTTTTTAATTTTTACTTCGATTTCTTTGACGAGGTCAATTGGTAGAACTTTAATGCACCTTTTCATTGTTGGATAAGAGTTCTTGCCATATAAGTCATATTATCTTCTCTTGGTTTAATGTGGATGAAGTTTTGTTTGAGCTATATCTATAACATGCGGGCTTTATGACAAAGTATCTTACTCTGTCTTGAGTGAAGACAACCTACTGAAGAAAAAGTTATAATTTTCTAGGCTGCCCTATTGATTCCCCATAATTGAAAATAGATGCACCGTTGTGTGGGGATGGAATTTTTTTACCTTCTAAACTTTAATTATTTTTCTAATTCTAATCTAAATTCTTTAAAAATTAACCATTTTTTTATGTGTACACTTGTTCCATCTTTATATAGACATGTGACATATTATTATTGTCCTAAAATTACAAATTTGATAGTGAAGTGAATCTTGATGTTGTGGGGACTTTCGAGCATCATAACTTTTGACTCAAAGGTCCATTTTTGCTGAAATTTTACAAGTGGCTTGCTTATGAAAAATTATTTAGATTTTTTATAGAGCTCATCTTAGTAGGTCATTTCAACATTTTTTTGGGAGATGAAAATTTTATTTGGATCTCGAAAATAAGCTTTTAGTGTTTTCTTCAAGTTTTTTAATAAGACTTTTTAATAAATTTGAAATATTGTTTCTAATTACAAAGGTTAGTTGGCAATTCATCTCATCTTAGTTTTATGAAGCTTTAGGGAAAAATATGGAATCATATGACTTGTTTTAAAAGTTACCAAAAATGACAAAAGCTATTTTTTGAAAAATGGGTAATTTTCATATTGTAGTAAAACTGGGGGTTTTTCCTTTTGTAAGAGTAGGGTAGTTGGAAGAAGAATGAAGGAGAATTGGAATTCTAAAATCTATAGTGTTTTCCTTTCTTTGATGTTTTCTATCAATACTTAATAGATTCTGGCTACATCACTTGAGTATTTGTATATGTTCAAGGGTTCACTTGTTGCAAACATGTACTAAATACATAGTGGCCTCGAGGAAATCAAATCCTTTAAAAGACTTTTTCTGTCTACAAAATTGAGCTTTTAATAGTATACCACAAGCTATCCAAATCAATGGGAGACACCTTAACCCATGTGTTTAAAGCTAGTTTATAGGCCAAGTACATATTAGGGTTTTATTAGAAAAAGTATTGTTTCATAGTTTGAAATATCATTAGGAGAGTGTATGACTCTAGTTGTGTTTTTCTCAAGCAATATTTGAATATTTTTCTTTCTATTTTACCATACTTTAATTTTTTTTTAGCTAAGAATATTAATATAGTGCTGTAGTTAATTTTTCCTCTTTTAGCTTCTTTGAAAGGATTACAATTGGTTCATTCTTAAATAACTAATAAGACTACTAGATCCATGATTAATAGAGAATCATGCCCATATAGGTTATGAAAATGTTGTTATATTTGACACATAATTAATGAGCAATCTAGGACATCTTAATTGGGCCTATAAGTGTCAAAGATGAAAAAAAATGTAAATAGTCTAACTTGATGTATCAAGATTAGACTTCCAAACTTCCTCAGTCATAACATCCTTTATTAACCATTTTACAACATCTCCATTCTTTGAACTCTAACCCATTACACTCCAAAATTTATTTTAGTCTTGCAAAGTTAGACCTGACCTTACCCTCAATCTAGTACTCTCATTATCAACTCTTAAAATTTTGAAATTGCTTTGATTACACTTTATATAGTGTATTAGAGTCAAAATATAGTCTTTCCCTTAGTTAGTTTCCTTTTTTATTAAAACAAAAACCCCAAAACTCTTAATTTTGACCACTTACCTTATATAACATATCAATATTTTCAACTATTCCATGCTTAGTTGCATCTTTTGGTAAACCTTGAAATCCTAGAACCATATTTATGGTTGTAAATAATCTTCTAGAGTTAGGATTTAAATCATTCCTCAAATTGGCATGAAGAAAAAATCCTACTTTTCAAGGTAAGTCTTTAGTTTTTATTATGATTAAAATAGGTTTTGAAGCAACCCAAACCCTGTAAAAATAAAAGAGTAAAATTCTTAAACTGTATGCACCAACGCACCAACCTGAGAAAATAGACCTAACATGCCTAATACAAAAAGATACCTAAAAGATTAAGAATGAAAAGGGTAGGCAAGGACTAGAAAAAAGAAAACAACAAACAAAAAAAGGAACACAAAGGAAACAAAGGAAAAACTAGTCAAGCTCTTTAAGAGCTTCACACATAAAGATCGAGCTTGGTCATTTTCATCGCCACCTTCTTACAGTTGGTGAGATCAACATGTATGGTCTCTACTTTCCTCTTTAAGTTGGAAGGTGTCCTTTTGTTGGGACCAGAGATTTATGGACCCTTGTCTTGCTCCATTATTAAAACATATTTCTCTTGATGAGTCCTATCAAGATTATCCACCAAGCAGTTTATGGAATCCACAATAGCTTGATGCTTTCATGACTTTGAGACATCACAGTGTGAAGAATTGTTTTTCACTTTTCACTGCACTCTCAATCTATTTGATTTTATTCTCATTATCCTTCCCCAGTTGTTTCAAGTCCCTAGTAGTCTTCTTGAGACCCTCCACAATTGAGAAGTTCTCCTCTAGAATCAAAAAATTCTTTCCAAGATCCCCCAGTGCCCTCAGTGGCCTGTGTAGTGCCATTCAAGGTTCTCCCACTGATCACACTCGCCATAGCCTCAATTTTACTGGTCATGCCCCTCTTCTTTATTCTAATATTTTTTTATCTCATTCCACAACAACTAGAAGATGAAAAAGAGTCAATATATTTCTCCCTTTCCATGCCGAGAAAATTTGGACATAATCTTCATGATCAAACTTAAAATGCTTAGAGTTGGGTTTTAATTCAAGCGGGGAATCAAATTTTTACTCTCTTAGCGAGTGAGCCTTAGGAGATTGGGGTTTGATAGCACCAGGAGAGGGAACAAAAATAATATCAACTTGTAAATTCTTGTCATAGTAATCCTCAATCTCAATTCCCTTGTCTTTCTCCTTATCACTCTTATCCGTCGAGCCGACCACAACAAGGAAAATATGGTCAATGTTTCCATGGTGTTTGGAGGCCTTTTTCTTTTTCTTCTCCTTACCACTAGTACCCAATTTAGAAATTGACTTGGGAGTTTTTAAAATTTTGGTGGCTAGGATATAGTCCTGATCCTCAAATTTAGTTTCTCTACCTTTTCCCTTCTTTCTAGATTTCACCTTTCTTTGTGAGGTATTTTTTATTTCTTATAGGGGCTCTTCCTTATCCTCTTTATACTCTATTTCCTTAACCTCTTCAGACTCGATATATGTTTTCCCCTCTATGCTCTCATCCTCCTCAAAAGGTGTGATAGGGTTTGAAGGGGCCACTAGGGCTTTTTAATTGTCAAAAATAAGGCCCGACAAACCCTTATACAAGATATGTTTTTTTCACAACATTCTTTCTATGTCTTTTCAAACCAGAATTCATATAAAACCAAAGATAAAAAGGCAATATAATCTTCTTGGCATGGTGGAAATGATTTAATTAAACAAAGTGTTGAAAAAAAGCTCTTGTTGAATGACCATCAACCGTTGCATATTCAAATATAACTTTCAATACTTGGCTCCATATATATTTGATCTTCGCTAGGTCAAGGTAGTTGGCACTCTTCTCCTTGTTTCATATCAAATCACAGTCTTCCTCCATCTTGGAGAACCTCTGGATGTTCAAATCATACTATTTCCATTATCAGTAGAACTTCATACCCTCCATATTAAGGCGATTAATTTCAGCAATGAAATTCTCATCAACTAATACCTTTCTCCCAAACAAAATAATATTGCCTTCCTTCCAACCCCTATTGAAGAATTCAATGATTTTGGAGTCAAAATAATGAAGCAATTCTGAGTAAGAAGTTAAGCTCCTATCGTTCAAAATGTTCCATACTTTATTCTTGGACTTGATATTTGTGTATTCAATTGGCTCAATGTGTTTGCAATCCCCACCCATGTTCGTATCAAATCTCTAAACCATAAGAAACCCATTTCACAAGATATGAAAGTCCAGCTGCAAAAAGAGAACCAAAAACACCTAGAATCTGTGCAAACACATGGTGAGATAATGAAGCAATGTGTTGTATGCACAACCCTTCACTTTGGAAATGACACCATGTGTTTCCATAATAGCATTTTTCATTTTACAATAAATACCCAACATTAAACAAGGTGGTACTTCACGTGCATGTCATCTTGTCCCGAAGTAAGCACATGCTTACTTCACCATCTATCGTAACCTGATTTCTACACATGACATGACCCATACTTTTTACTCCCATGTTAGCAAACCAATAAACAATATGATTTTCCTAACAAAAATTATGGGATATGAAGAAATATTCAAATAAGGACATGATATATTTGGATTTTTTGACCCAATTTTTTATTGTATAAGAATGTTTGTGCTTACCAATAAGGAAATTTATAATATTCTTATAATCATCTTACAACCCATTTTTTTTCGTAGTTCAACTTGTAAGCCAACTTAATGTAATGAAAGGCCCCAATGGCTTTGGCAATGTGATTTGTTTGACTACCCAAAGGGAGAGTCATTGTTGCTTTAAAAGTTCCATTTTCATCTCTCAACACTCCCCTACACCCTATTGGCCCAGGATTACCCATGGTCACCCCATCAAAATTTACCTTTACCCAACCAACTAGTGGAGGAGTCGAGACATATCCATCCCTTGGATTTTTCATAATTATATATGAGACATATCAACTTAAATTTTGCAATTAATATCCACCCATCAGGCATATGCATTGAAAGAAAGCTTCTTCTTAGAAGAGTTTGACCAAGTGATGGTATCAAAAATAACTCTAAAGATATTCCCAGAAATAATATCAGGAGGTAGGTAGCTCTCTCTAAATATTTTTTTGTTCCTCTTCTTCCAAATGCCCCAAGCTACATGTGGGAGGATAAAATACCAAAGCCCCTTAAGGATGATATTGGAAGCCAGAGAAAACCATTGAGGGAAGGGATTCAAAACTGGCTGGGGAAGGACCCAGTCAAGATTCCATAACTGCATAATTTTTCCCCCAATAACAATAGCATAAGGACAATGAAGGATCAGATGAGAGACAGACTCAACATCTGACTGACAGAGATAGCACCTATTTTGGATACAAAAGCCTCTCCTCCAAATATTATCAATAGTAATAATTATATTTTGAAGAAGATTCCTAAAAAATGATATTCATGTCAGGTGTGAGATCTTTAAACCAAGCTTTATCCAACATAGAAGGAGCGTTAGAGGACTAGGAAAGCATAGTAGAAGCTAAAGAGACAAATACAGTCCCAAAATGAGTCAGATATTATAGAATCCATTGTCATCACTTGTGACAGTTTTTGTATTATTTCATCATATACGATTCCCACCTTAGATTGTAGCTTTTGAATAAAATATATGGTTATTCTCAATTTTAGACTGCACTTCTTTTATTTGTTTACTACCATGCAAGTTGCTATTGGACTTCACATTTGAATGTTGTGATTTAACTAAACAATTCTTTATATTAAACACTATTTTCTTTATCATTTTATTAGAATGAACTTTTATTAGAAAAGTTAATAATATTTAATAGAATGAAATAATATAAGAAAAGTTAATAATATTTAATAAGATTAAGGCAGGTTATGAGGCTCTTTCTAGGAAGGAGGATGATCTAAATAAACATAGAGCTTTCTTTTTCTGTTGGAATAAATGTACACTACCTAAAGCGGGTTGTTTCTCTTGGCTAGCACTTACAAAGCGCCCATTAACAAGTGACAGACTTGAGAAATTTAATATTACCCAGAGATTCACTTGTCTCCTTTGCCATCAAGCTTTAGAAGATCCTGATCATATTTTCTTACAATGTGAGTTTTCTCAGAATTGCTAGAAATTTGTACTTGGGAATTTGAAATATATGATGCCACTTCCTAATTCATTATGGGACCTATTTGAGTCTTGGCCAGTGCCTTATCATAACTCTCTCCTCGCATCCATTTGGAAATGTGCACCTTCTCTAGTTGTTTGGGCCTTATGGTGGGAGAGGAACAAAAAATTTTTAGACAATCCACTTCTTCATTGGATAACGTTGTACTGATTATTGAGAATTCAATCTCAGAAGTAGTCTCAGCTAACATTAGAAACAATTCATCGAATATTCTTTTTTCCACTTGGGATGATGCTACTTTAAAAGAATGGAAACATATCTCTCTCCTAGTATTTTTAAATTATAATGGAGCTACGAAAGTGGATAGATCTAATGTTCATTGGCTGCCTCCTAAGCATGGGGTTATCAAGATCAAATTTGATGGTGCCTCTCAGGGAAACCCAGGCAAGTCTGGCATTGGAATTTGTTTGAGAAATCATTATGGAATACCCTTAGCACTAAAATATTTACCAATCCCTAAAGGTACTAACAATCAAGCAGAAGTCTATGCTTTACTACAAGGTTTAGTTCTTGCTGCTTCTCTCAATCTCACCCAGGTTCATGTTGAAGGTGACTCCCTCATTACAATCCATGCTTGCTTTAGCAGAGTAGTGCATAACTGAAATTTAGCTTATATTTTTAAACAAGTTTGGAGGTTGGTTGAATCTTTTCAAGAATGTGTTTTTTCTCATATATATCGAGAAGGAAACCAAGTTATAGATTACCTATCAAACTTAGGCTGTGATGACATTTCAACACATGAGCATGAAGTGGCTACTATTCTCGATGCTCATCCAAGCTTGGCAGAAATTATTAATGGTGAGTTAGTTAAGGCATGACAGCATTGGAACGAAGGATATTTTCTCCATCACTGGATTACAGACAACAGGCATATGGGAATCAAGGCGCATCATAATATGGGATCATTGGTTGTCAATTGGCTGATAGAAATGAGCAATTACCCAATTCCAGTTTGTGAGAGAAAAATCATTTAGCATTGAGTCTCTTTAGATGTATATAATCTACATCTAAGTAATTTGATGTAGGATTGGGTTTTGAAAGGTTATTAGGTTTATACTATGTACTAGACAAGGATACCAGGTTTTCTTCTCTGGTTCTTTCCCGGTTGAGTCCTCGAACCAGATTATAATTAATATATATATAGTGGCTAGTCCACTTTGCTCCAAAAGAAAAAATTAATAAGAGAGTACTTTTTTGGTTTAGTTATGTGTAATATTTCTACATCAACTTTTTAATATCACACTTTATGATTTATAATCAAGATGAGAGAATGAAATGTCGTAGAGAAAATCATGTTATTTGAAACTAAAAAATTATATAGAAATTTCTACAAGTATTTACATTGTAGACTTTACAATAATCATAAATTTAGATATTAGTTTCTAAATCACGAGTAAGATGTGATATCTAACACTAGAGACAATGTTGTGCCTTAGTTTGAGTATTTCACTTTGATCTAACATACAAGTATTAAAGAGGTTAAGCAACACAACATATAGGTATTGGTGACATTCAACTTGTTGTTCAAACTTATAATATGCTAGAACATCAATTATTTATGTTTGATCAGACTGAAGAAAAGATTGCTTGTGCAGATCAATATGGTGATGTCATATGTTATTTTAATAAAATATACATCAGAAACTTTTTACTTTTACGCCAATTCATCTGAGGAGGTCAATTGGTAGAACTTTAAAGCACCTTTTCATAGATAGATTAGATCTTTGGGATCTTTGTATATAGGTATTATTGTCTTCTCTTGGTTTGACATGGATGCAGACTTGTTTAAGCTCAACTTACAACATTAGAGGTTTATTAGAGGGTGTCTCACTTTGTCATGAGTGATGATAACCTTCTCAAGCACATGTTCTAATTTTCAATGTTGCCCCCACTATTTCCCCACAATTCAAAAATTAATACACCTTTGTGTGGGGAAGGACATTTTTAACCCTCTAAAGATATAATTTATCTAATTACAATCTAAATTATTTAAAAATTAAACATATTGTGATTAAATTTGCACGCTTTTTACATCATTAGATAGATCTAGGAGCTATTATTCTTGCCCTAAAATGAGAACATTGAAAGTGAATTCAATATTCACTATTTGGGAAATCTTTTTGGTTTGAAGTATGTGCATGAATGGCTCCGCTTTCTAAAAAGATGTAATAAATACATGGTGGCCTCAGGGACATCAAATCCCTTAAAAAATGGTATTTACTAGACGAATGATGTTTCAACAGTTTAACACTCAAACAATAGCTATCAAAATCAATGGGAGACACCTTAAGCCACATGTTTAAAGATAATTTATAAGCCAAGTGCATATTCGAGAACTCTTTTGAAACAAGTATTATTTCATGTTCTACAATCTCATTGTGAGAGTGTATGACTCTACTTGAATTGTCATCAAGCAATATTTTTACATGTCGATTTGTATTTTACTATGCTTTAAGGGTTGTTTTGGGTTTTTAATAATATTAGTAATATGGTGTTCTAGTTAAATTTATCTCCTTTAGCTTCATTAAAAGGATTAAGAATACTTCATTCTTAATGAATTAATAATGCTACTAGATCCATGATTAAGAGAGGATCATCCCTATAGGTCATGAAAATATTGTTATATTTTACTCATTATTCATGGGAAATCTGGGACATCCTAACTGGATGTAAGTGTCGAAGATGGGAAAAATTATAGAGTATAACTTGATGCATCCAAGTTAGAATTTAAAACTTCCTCATTTATAACAACTTTTTGTAGCCATTTTGCAATATTTATATTCTTTAAACTCATAACCATTGCACTCCAAAAGGAGTCCAGTCTTGAAAAAATAGACTATACCTTACCCTTAGACAAGTATTTTCTTTACCAATTGTTGAAAGTTTTAAACTCCATTGATTACTCTTTATATAGCCTATTAGAGTGTAAATTCTAGTATTTCCTTAATGAGGCCCCAATTTAAAGAAAAGAAACCCAAAAAACTAAATCTTGCCCACTTGCCTTATTTAACATATCAATAATTTCAGCAATTCCATAGTTGGCCTCATCATTTTGTTAACCTTGAAATCTTGGAACTTTATTGATTTCTATAAATAATCTTCTAAAGTTAGAATTTAAATTATTCCTTATATTGGCAAGAAGAAAAAAATTTCAAAGTCTTTTGAGGGAAGACTTTTAGTTATTCCTTAATGGGGTATCTCATTTCTCCTAACCCTAAAGATCTAAAACTCCAACGATTGTTCTGGTAACCTTTTGGGAGTTAATGTTTTGACCATTCTTTTATTTTGAACCATGTTCAATCCCATTGAAAAATATAATTGTGATATCTTTATAGATTTTCCTTTGAGTCTCCATCGTCAACCTGTTGCCCAATTTTTTCCATCCTTGTGCAATTTTTCTCAAAACCATCAGACCCCCAAAACCCTGAGTCTTTCATGTTTGAATGAGGTAATTTACCCTAGCCCTTGGCTCTTATGTTTTGAAGTTACTTTTTCGCTTCACTAAGAGCATGTGCTTATTTCTCAGTCACGTTATCGCTTCGCCTTGGTCGAATATTCCTTTTCTTCCTCCGACTCTGTGTTTCCTCTTGTCACGTGGTCTCGTGATAGAATGGAATATTCCCTCTGTGTCTCCCGACTTAGTGTTTGTTCTTTGGTCGCGAGGTCACCAGATCTATGTCATAAGTCTTATGAAGATGGGACCCACCCTCAGTCGTGAAGTCGCGTGAAGAACTCAGCAGTCAGTGAAACATCTTGCGACTTTGTGATTTACCTTGGGTCGCCTTGTCGCCAGAGCAGAATGATGACTCAGTGTCCCAGTGTGCAGAAAAGTAACTAATGGCCGTGTGACAGATGGCATAAGACGTGTGGATGCGGGCCCTCAGTCGGGTAATCGCCAGACAAAGGAGATGGATCACGCGACTTGGAGACTAAGTATTTCTTTGCCCTTAGTCATGGGATCGCAAAACATTTTTAGGGAATTATCTTTTGTTCAGCGACCAAGCGACAGCCGTCCAATGCAAAGCTCAGAAGATCCAATGGTAGTCACGTAGTCTGGTGATCAAAGTGCCCTACGAGAAAATTACTCCCGACTCAGCGATAAAGGGTAGTCGGGATGTCACTAGAAAAGGTTAAGGGACACATGCTGACTATTAAGATAAGTCAAAGGGCTCGGTACTTGGTTCTCCCGACTTGGCGACTGGCGTAGTCGCGCAGTCTCAGGACAAAGAGATAGCATCTGGCGACAAGGAGACAACTGTGACGGTCTAGAGAGGCAGTTAGGCGCAAGGTCACAGGACGAATGGTGAGTTAAGGTTATCTCCTTGCGACTTTGATTTCATATAGTTGAGATATCACCAGATCTGGACTCGGGTTTACCAAGGGTAAAATGATACATTGTCGCCAAGTCTGGAGATTTAACCAGGGTCAATGTCTGATGCTCGCGACATAGAGACTAACAGTCAGTCACGAGGTCGCTGGACTTTGAATTTGAATGGTTGGCGATAGATTTGGCACTGTGAATGTTTGGTAGCCATGGTTTCTCTGTGCTCGTGTTCCAGAATTGGTCAAAAGGGTCTAATTGTAGACGGGCCATGCACAGAGAGTCTGTTGATCCCTGGATTAGATTTGTTTCAATGTCAGTGATGAAAGGGAGATTCAGAGGCGTGGAAAGAGATACAGAGTCCAATCAGAAGTTATTTCTCTCAGTTGCAGTTGGCTAAAGGCATGGTCATGATCGAGGACTCATTGATGAGAAATTGAGCGGTGGCCGTCAGGGGTCACTTCTCATCCTGGGAGGTCGTGATCAGTTGGTGAGCATTCATGGCAAGGCCTACTTGTAGAGTTGGGCTAATGGACTCAGGTTGCATGTCTACGGGCATGATCCAGTACAGGGATGGGCGCAGAGGAAAATCTGATCTGATCGATTCATCTTAGTGCACAATTATGGCCAGATTAGATTTTGTCCTAGGGTCAATTATTATATTGTAAATCTGTAACCCTAGTTAGGTTTTTTGGGACTCCTGCCTGCGTGCATTGGGGGTATATAATTTTTTTTTGAGAGCCTTAGTGCTCAGATTTTGGCATTTTGTAAGGAGAATTCATTCTTCCCAGGAGCTATCTGAGGCATTCTTTCTGTCCTCTGCCTTTTACATTCTGTAATCTTCTCATTGATCATGCAAACTATTGGAAGTACTTTGTGATAATTCTTCATATCCCTATGCTTCCTTGTGTGTATTATCTCTTATTGGATCAAAGTTTATGAATGCTAAT
>MU223575.1:3795069-3812028 GCA_018584345.1 Thuja plicata | reverse complement strand
ACAGAAGTGAAGCAACTACCTCCTCCATTTTAAGCTTGGTAGCCGTACTTCCGATGGCCATTACCAAGTGATCCCATGAATCTGGCAGTGAGCACATCAGTAACATGCAATGCTCTTCTTCAGTAACATACACACCCACAGATGTCAACTGTGCGATCACCATATTGAATGAGTTTAGATGATCGTCCACAGCCATTCCTCCATCCATCTTCAAAGAATATAATTTTTTTCTGAGGAAAATTTTGTTTACCAAGGACTTTCCTTGATAAATGTCTCCCAACTTCTTCCACAACCCATGTGCACATTTTTCTTCGTGGACATTCAATAAAACCGAATCTGCAAGACTCAGCCTTATCAGTCCTCTGGCCTTCCGATCTGCTAGATCCCAATCTTCCTGCTTCATACCCGTAGGCTTAGTGCCAGACACAGCGTACCACAGATCTCGATCTACTAGAAAATCTTCAACTTTAAGTTTCCATAACTCAAAGTTTGTGCCATTGAAATTTTCAATGTCCACTCTTCCTGACATACCAGCCATCTCTGCTTAGAGACAAAAAACTTTGCAAACTTCCACTGAAACCAAAATTGGCACAAAAAACCAAACCCTACCCGACAAGGATAACACAACTGGCCAGGCTCTGATACCAATTGTAGGGCCCATTTACCGTTGCACCAAAAGCCATGACTCTTAGTGAACATGGAACATCACATAATTAACCACCTGTGGGTAGGGGAGCATGTTGCATCACCCAACAATCTCCCCCTCGACGCGCATACCAGGTGCTTACGCGGGTCGGGAAGGCACCGAGGAGATTTGAACCCATGACCAAGCCAAAACCAGGCTCTGATACCAATTGTAAGGAAAGCAACGGTGCGGAAACACTCTCCTAACGCCAAGAATGCCAAGGAAATAAGAAACTATAGTTTAAGCCACAGAGATATGCAAGTAAGTTAAAAAATATACATAAAACCATAACACAAATATAACGTGGGAAACCCCTTCGGGTAAAAACCCACCACTCAAAACCCCGAGCAAACTTTTGTATTACTGTAAAGAATTTACATACAAGACTCAGGATTTCACACAGGCTCAGATTGCCTTTACAATCTACCTTATTTTCAACCACACCTAAAATGAATTCTTGCAGCCATTAAAACATACTGTAAATCATTTCAGAATTCGGTACACAAATGGTTACAGGAAAACCGGTTTGCCAACCGTCTGTCAGATCTTGCCTCCATTGGTATTTATTTCTCCCTTCGGCACTTTTTCTCCGTCGGGAGTGATCTTGTCGTACGGTGACAATACCTCAGGATTCTTGCCGTATGACAATATTGTCTCCGTCGAGAGTGATCTTGACGTTCGAAGTCTTACCTCCAGAGCCTTAATTGTCTCCACCGTACGGTGGTCTTGCTGTACGAGTCTTACCGTTCGGAGTCTTACCTTCGGCATCTTACCGTTCGGAGAGTCTTACCTTCAGCATCTTACCGTTCGGAGAGTCTTACCCCTGGATTCTTACCGCACGGTGAGATTGTCTCCACCGTACGGTGGTCTTACCGTACGGTGAGACACATCCACCGACGGTTGACTCAGGGAATTCGTTGGATTTTTAACAATTCAACGGGGAGATTGTTGGGTGATGCGACGCGCTCCCCTGCCCACAGGTGGTTAATTATGTGGTGTTCCATGTTCACTAACAGTCATGGCTTTTGGTGCAATGGTAAATGGGCCCTACACAGTTCACATGAGAATCTGGTACAGCTAAATAACACCAATGGTGCTCAAGTATGCTTTTAAAATAATTTTCCCAAGTAGAAGAGCCGTCAAAATTAGTTTCAGTTATTTGGGTTTCAAATTTGCTGGCAGGAATCGAATAATATTGGTCAGTAAGACTGGAAAAGGCTGTTAACATGTGATAGAGATGAACATTGAATTGAATTTTACCTTTGTGTATATATAGGGTTGGAGACGCAATGCTCTGTAGTCTTGAACGTTCTCTACTTGTCTTCCTTTAAATTCCTGATTTCAATCAAGTAATTTTTTGTGGGAACGTATTCATAATATCAATATCTTCTGTTTGTTATTGTTTTGATGTGGGTGTTACCTTATAACTGATCAATTGGGAGTTTAGGAGAGGAGCAGACAAGTAGTCAGAGAGAGATTTATTATTGAAGATCATCTCTAAAAATGGCTGGCAAGGAGTTTTTCAATACAAAGGATGCCTTGCAAGAGCTACATAAATTATTTGAGTAAATCCGTAATCATCGCTTCTTAATGTTTTATGTTGTAGTTCATCTTATATGTTTAAAGAATGATTTTGAACTAGAAAAAATTTATTCACTAATATACATAATGATTCTCACCTTACACTGCAGTATTTCTTGTGTGTTTACTGTTAAAAAACTAGATACAGACACAATGTTGAAAAAAAAATAGAGCAAAGAGAGTGGATAAGGCAGAGAGGAGACATACAGGAGAGAAACAGAGAGGATCCTCTATTGATCACATGATGATAAGATAAAGATCTGATACCAAATACTTATATAAAGCCTCTATTTATAGATGTCTGGGAATGCTCCCGAATTCTCCAGAGTCATACATATGGATTGGTGGTTGACTGGAAGGATCTAAATAGGTACTGAAGTTGATTTTAAATGCAGTCAATATGGTTGGTGCAGGAAGTTTCTAGGAATGGTCGGCAGTGGTTTTGTCCTATTGGAGATAATTAATTTAATATTTTAACATCCCCTCATAAATTAATTATCAAATTATTTTAAATATCCCCCCATAATCTAGAAACGATGTGTCCGGACTTAAAGCCTTATTAGGTGCCCATTTACAATCACTTATCCAATTCTTCACACTGTTTCCCCAATGATTGTTGAGTTTTCACAGATTACCCCTAACCAATGTGTAAGTTTGAAGTACTTTTTCAGTCACCACAAACTTTGCAGATGAAATAAGAAAGTGGTTTAAGGCTAACCGTGAACCAAAGTGGTTCTAATGACCACAAATTATCATTACGGGGAAACCATCATCACTCTGGGATTTTCTCGATTTGCACCTACATGAAAAGTGATTATTGAGTCCATATAAAAAGAAATCCATCTACCAAGATACAAGGGTGCCCAGCCGCTGTACTCGCCAGTTGTATAGGACTCCTTTTCGGATACATGGATCATCAATAAGTTAAACCAGGCTCTATCATTGAAATAAGAAAGTGGTTTAAGGCTAACCATGAACCAAAGTGGTTCTAATGACCATAAATTATCATTACGGGGAAACCATCATCTCTCTAGGATTTTCTCAATTTGCAGATACATGAAAAGTGATTATTGAGTCCATATAAAAAGAAATCCATCTACCGAGATACATGGGTGTCCAATCGTTGTACTCGCCAGTTGTATAGGACTCCTTTTCGGATACATGGTTCATCAATAAGGTAAACCAAGGTCTGATACCATGAAAAAAACATAACACAAAAGGCTTCTCAAAATTGAGCGCTGAAATACCAGGCTCTATCATTTCTATTTATAAACAGATTTACATTAAATGCAGAGAAGACTATAGATTATAGTTAGTTGGCATATTAATGAAAAATAGGTGAGAAAGATGACTGGGTGGCTGTAGACGGTTGCACATGTTTTCTATGGTGTTCTGGAACGTTCTTCTTGGTTTGTACCGACCATAGATTATATTGCATTAATTTATGTCAACATTTACTACTACTATAATTTTCCATTGTCCTTTATCTTTGAATTAAATCAATTAACTAATTAATTTGATTTATTGTTTTGATAGTTAAGCAAGGTATATTCAGGTCCCAATACATCATTGAGGCAATAATTAAAATATTTTTCTTTCTAGAAAGAACAATGTATGGAGGTGATCGATGTACTAATATATTAAACTTATTCTGAAGGATGCAAAGGACGTCACCACATTGAAAAATAAAGGCGTATTGTAAATGCAGTGGCAAATCATGATTAGTAACAATAATAATGTTCTATGGAAGTGAAAATTAATAGGCAGTATTTGTGGGCAAAAGCAAACCCACTTTTCTTTATGTGATTAGGGTTCTACAAAATGTGTTGTTGATAGTAATCTATATTTTAAAGCAAATTAAGAAAACATATTGGTTGTGGTGGTTTATGTAGATGATATTTTCTTTGGCAGTAATGATGATCACTTGTGCTTTGAATTATCTAAAATTATGACATCAAAATTTGAAAGGTCAATGATAGGAGAACTTTATTTCTTTTTGGATTTACAAGTCAATCTATTTAAAAAAGATATCTTTATATCTCAAACTAAATATGTTAAAGAAATACTGTAGAAATTTTAAATGGATGGATGTAAATCTATGAGTACACACATAGAAACATGCTGCAAACATAACAAGGATGTGGAGCAACCAGATGTAGATTATACCTTGTACAAATCTATGATTGGTAGTCACTTGTACTTAGCTGCCACTAGACCGCACATTGTGCATTCAACTTGTTTGGCTTCGAGAATTTAGTATGCTCCAAAGATGTCTCGTTTAAATGTAGTTAAGCATATTCAAGAATATATTTAAATGTAGTACTATTGATTATGGACCGTGGTATCCTAAACATAATGATTTTAATCTAAGTACCTATACTAATGTTGATTGGGCGAGTTGTCTAGATGATAGAAGAAGCACATTAGATAGTGCTTTCTTCTTGGGAGGGAGGTTAGTTGCCTAGCATTGAAAGGAATATAAATAGAAGTAGAAATAGAAAGAAATAGAAGTAGACATAAAGGTAACTGTTTCTAAACGCGTTCATATTTTTTGTGATAATACAAGTGCCATAAATATCTCAAAAAATCATGTTCAATATTCCTACACTAAACATATTGATATTAAATATTATTTTCTCTAAGAAAAGTTTTTTCCAAATGATGTTATTTTGGATAATGTTTTTGATTAGAGGAAAAATGGTTCTACAAGGACCATACACCCAAGTCTAAAGCAACATGAACCCTCATCCTTTTAAAAATAAAAAATATATATAACATAACGAGACAGGACCTAGTGGCCAAACAACATAAAAAAAGAGGGCAAAAAACCCCTAAACAAACTACATAACTTGAGCTATTTCTTCATTTTTCCTGATGGTATCAACATTGATATCCTTAACCTTCTTGAAATTTTTTTCTAGAGGGTTAGCACCCTTAGTTTTGCTCCTTAATATCATGGTTAGACTGTACATGTCTGAGTGGGTCTCTGAATCAATGTGCAAATCATTTTCCTTGTCCTTTATTTTGTTCTTTTTCTTCATCCCTGTATTCCTTGTATCACACAGAACTTTTCTAGGACTAGTGGTAGGATAATTTCCCTTTCAAAGACATTGAACAACATCAAACTTCTCATTGTGATTTTGTAAGCCCTCACTGGTATCCCGCAAAGTAATATTACCCACATTAATAATTTTAGTCAGTTTATTTTGAATGACATTAAATTTCTTCTCCAAAGTGGAAATTTTCTTCTCATGATTCTACTTAAGATCATTAATAACCTTCACTAAAGTACAAATTATGGCAAGGATATCTTCCAACTTTTGAGTAGAAAGGGAATTCTTCAAAGAATGAATCTCAGAAAAAACTAACTCTAGAAGAGCCTCCTGACTGTATAAAAGTGTCTTGACATTAGTATTAACAAGGGAGCTTTCCCAGATAGTGGAGTCTTTTTCAAAAGGGGATTCCTTCCTTAAATATGAGGGAATCTCAACCTAAAGATCTTTATCTTTGTCAATAAAAATCTTATCAGTAGGAACCACCTAGATGGAAGGAGGAGTATCTTTCTTCCCAACAAGGGATATAAAAACCTTTAAAGGAGACCCAAAGGGATTAATGTTACATTTGGACTTTCCCCTACTAGGCTCAGCACTCACCTTGTTCTTTCCCACACTGGGTTCAAAGGAATCAGGCACAAAATCTTGAGAAGGAACATAATCTGAATCTTCCTCATCTGAGGACAAAATTCTCTTCCTCTGAGAAAAAGAAAGCATAAAGCTATAATGATGTTGGGTAGCCTTCTATTTCTTCCTAAATATATGATACACTCTATCCCCATCCAAATCAACATCATCATGATCAATACTAGATGTATCATAATGAACCCTAATTTTTTTTCGTAAAATCAATCAAAAAAATAGGAGGGAATTGTTTGATTTGAAGGGATTTAACATACTCCATGATAAGTAAAATAAGTTTTTCATGAAAAATAGGGAAAGAGGGATTCTTCTTATTATCAATCAAAATGTTATTAAGGGAAGAAGCAAGATAGAAAGGACTCAAAATGTACTTATCATGTGGCGGAAGTGATTCAAAAAATGAAATGATATCTGAAAAGACTACCAAATTTTTCATCAAGAGTCACATACCACATTACCACCTCAGTAACATATGGCCATGGCTTCGAAGAGGAAAGATGATCATAACCCCTATCAGTAGATTTATGATCATTCTCTCAATTTCTAGGGAGGAAAAAAATGTTCAATGCCTCAAAAGTTAATTTCTCCTTGTAGAATGATGAACCATCACTCGACATATTAGAGACATGTGAACCCAGATCCTCGTTAATCACAAAATCCATCCCATAAGCCTATAGAGTGTCATCATTCCAACCCTCAAAAAAATCCTTGGTGATTAAGGCATCAACCCCATGAAGTTTCTCAATCCAGGGAATTAAACTACTAGTAGAAACAACATTCCAAATGGGCTAAATGTTTTTCCACCTTTCATACACAATGAACTTCTTCTTGTTTCTATCGCAAACCATTATAAAGATAGGAAATATTTGTAAAATCATGATGGAAAAATTGGTTCCCCTCGCGGTACTCGTGATAAATATGGACATCTTGGATCCCATTAATAAGATCCGAACTATGTCTACTAATATTTTTGATAAACCAACTAGGGGGGAAACACCCTTAAGGAAATTTATACTATTTAGGGAATCAAATTCATTCCAAATCTTGGCCAAAAATTTGTCAGTATCCATTTTCAAACCCAGATAGACAGCCATAACCTTGGAAAAATAGTTTATCTGGATCCCTAAAGGAAGTGCCATTGTCAAAACCAGTCTACATCTATAATTATTTTGGATCATGTTACCACAAAAGAACAAGTAGCATATATATTCACTAGGCCATTGTCAAAATCAATATTTGAAGGTTTAAGAGAAAGAGGGAGAGTATTTCTTCTCACCTTTTTGAAATACTCCTATTAGATTTTGTGGCGAGGGTGAGTTTTTCTCATGTTTATTTTTACCCCTCCAGACAGTTTTCAAATTATTAGAGATATCTATATGATGTTCTGATGTAATTTTTACATCTCTACACCCTCTATTTATCTTTTTAACTTATTACAAGTTTATTTTTTATTTTTGTAGTGGTACTTTGATTATTTTTTATCGGTTACTCCTTGTTTTTGATTAGTTGTTGTGACAGAATTTCTTGAGACAATTGACTATTATGACTATTATGACAGTTTATGAAGGTGTGTTTTTTTTTGTAATGATGGTATATTTGGTGATATGATATGATTAGATTTAGTGTTAGATAATGGTGTTTGTATGATGGTTATTTTGTGATACTAATTTTGTCTTGGATGTTTGCTTCATATGTATGTTTCGTACAAAAAGACAAGGAATTTATATGGATGGGTTATAGGTATATTATTTCAAATTGTATTTCTGAGAAAATGCATATCATTTTGTTTCTTTATGCTTTTTCGTTGATGTGAATAGGGGAAGAGGCTAGGGTTTTGACACCAAGGACAAAGGGAGAGTTTGTTTATCCTCTCTGCATGTTGTCCTTGATGCCAAACACTAACTGGCTAGTATGGACATGCTCATTCATTTATTGTATGCCTTGGTTAAATGATAATTTCAGTTTGATACTTTTAGTTTGACAAGTTGAGTACCATTACATTGACTTGATACATTCCATTTATAAATTTTAGTGGCCTTGCATTTCTCATAATGTCATTGATCATTTGGTTTGAACCATTTGAAGGCATTTACAGTTAATGTCACTTTGGTATGATGGATTCTTCATCATATTTGCATTTTAGTTTAGCATGGTTGGATCACTTGACTACGTACTATTCATTCTTTTAGTTCATGGTGTTTATTTTGATTACACGACATGACATTTAGTTCTGCACAATAATAGTGAACTTGATATTTTGTCTTGTTGCAACTGATGCATTAGGAAAGTTGGTCCAGTTTGATATAGGAATATATTCATCCAGTTTTAATGTTTTGACAGTTAGATTTAAAATACTAAATGTGTTTACAATGCTCTCTAAGTTATAATTCTAAATAAGTTTACATGAGTTTCAAATTGAAGTTTGTCATGCTTATTTTTGAATGACTTAAAGCCATTAGCAATGGACATAAATTTGTAGTGATAAAAAGAATTGCTTTGGGTCAGCCTTGGCTAGGAACTTAAATGTGTTGTAAAACACAACACTTAGAACCATGGTTCTAAGGTTGTGTCATCGGTATTGATTGGAGCATTAATATCATGAGATGGCGTGCCATTTTTTTTGTCATGTACTTTTGTATCTCAAATATTGTAAAGTCATTTTGTATTCATTTTCTAAAGACTAAAATGGTCTAATAGCTAAGTTATAGCTCGAGCTAGGGCACAAATTTCAGATTACCATGATAGTTTTGAATGAGATGTCGAAGGCAGCAGAGGCCTGGTATATCTAAAGGTTGCAATATTGTTGGTTGATGGTTGAGAGATGTGAAGTAGTGTGAAGGAGATTGCTATGCAGATCATGCAAGATTTGAAGGGTTTTGACTACAAAATCCCATGAACAGGTGCCTTCCTTCTGAGTTTTTTCTTTTTCTATTTTGAAAGTGATAATTTTTTTTTAGTGTTAAAGATTTAATTTCAAATATCTTAATTAAACCTTTGATAGATATTAAGGGAACTTGTATTACTATGGTATTTTTGTGTCTTGTTTGGTCCATATACTATGTTAAAAGATTCATTTTTGTTAAGCGCTTGGTTTCTCAACTTAACAGAGATTTGTTTTGTGAAAAATATTTTGTCAAAGTTACTTTTATTTGAACCCTAGTTCATTCCTATTTTATTCTTCTTGTAAAATATGTTAAGACTTGAAGCTCTACAAGTCTGTGATGTCAAGATGTTGTTAAGATATTAACAAACACTAAGTAGGATTACACGAAAAAATATGCTCTTTGTTCATATCTTTCATGGGAGGGTAATTTTTTAAATCCTAGTGTGTCTGCTTTAGTTACCTTGCGTGTTCTACATAGATTTTCCAAAACTCTAATTAAGGGCTATCAATTTGTAGCAAGGTATTTTTGTTTTCTCTATTTTTGGTCCTTAGTTATTGTCAAGGTCTTGTTACAAGAATTGTTTAGTTTGGAAGAAAATTTTGTTGTACTTGTAGTTTTGGACAGAGAAATATGGTTAGTTTATGATTAAGGATTTTGTTTAATATTTTAGTTACTCTGATTTTGTTATGAGAAAATAGAGACAAACCTACACATTTCATGAAATCTTTCTTAAGGAACATGAAAATGAGAAACATGTGCAAAGATTGTCTAATTAACTTGTTAATCTATTTTACATGATAGTTGCATTTCGGTACATAGTGAGAAACATTATATAAACATGTCACTAGGGACATTATTAGTGTACAGAGAAAGGTTTTGGTTACTCAGGAAGCATTCATTGTTCATTTTGCACATCACTTTTTAAAATCAGAAATATCTGTTTAGGAATGTAGTTATCTTAATTTAATATGATACATTGTTTGGTACATAGTGTTACATGTACCCAAGAATTTTTTGTTGAATTATGATTACCATTTCTCTCAGATATCTTGACTTTCTATAAAAATCAGATATTGTAATGAGAGAAAAGGCAAGTGAGACATTGAAAACACAATCAATGAGATAGCTTTGTTAGTGATACAATCGTCCAGCCGGTGAGGCATTGTATAAGGATGTTTTCACGTAAGCCAGTGTGACAATCGAGTGGTTTTATTCCCTAGAGGGTTTTCACTTAGGATAAAACATGTGTTATATTCTTTGAGTATGTCTTATCTTTCTTGTTATCCTTATTGTTTTCATTGCACTATATCTCAAGCATTGTTTAAGTAAAAGTTGCATTTTAAATTTTTATATCACTAACTCATGCCCCCCCCCTCTCTTAGTGATATTGTACTCCATTTCTAATATCCATTTGGTGAAGAGCCCACTTGAAATGAGTTGAATCTTTGGTACACAGACAAATGTTCATGTGTAGTCAATTCCCTCTTTCCGTGAATACCCTTTGGCCACTAGTCTTGCTTTGTGTTTTTCAATACTTCCCTCTGACTTGAACTTAGTCTTATAAACCCACTTTTTATTGACCACATTCTTACCGTTACGTAAGTCCACCAATTCCCAAATTTTATTCTTTATCAAAAAGTCATACTTATTTTGTATATCTTGTTCCTATTCATATTTTCCTTTTGCATCATCATATGTTTCATGATCATTGGTCCTCGTTATGGTGGTCATTAAGGCATAATTAATTTTTTATTCCTTTGATATATATCATGAATACTCTTGCTCTTTAAAGGAGGACTAGATTCCTCAACCATATTAAGAATCTCATCCAGCAACAGGTGATCCATTTTCAATAATGTTAGAGGGAGGACCAGATTGCTAATATATTTACCATGGTATGTTATGAAACTACGTTTGTATTTCTTCGACATCTTTTCAGATTAAAAATGTCACAGGAAAATAGCATTCCACAATCACTTGTGGAGCAACACGTGTCATATAACTTTTGTCTGTTCATTTCGAGATAAAGTTTGCAGTCAAAGATGGCCACATAAAGTTATAGAAAATGGCCATACTCATCACACCAGGGAATCCAGAAGCAATTTGAAAAAGAAAACAAATTTCGTCTAGGAAAATAAATATTTGCCATTACCATGGCAGTACACTCGTGATGAAATCCCAATACCATGCGCTACTATAGCTATGCTCTCAATCCATCTAAATTTGAATGATTTGAGCTACTATAGCATTTGACAATCATTTGTGGAGCAATACGTGTCATGTAACTTTTGTCAGTTCTTTTCAATATAAACTTATAGCATATGGCCAATATAGTCTTCACATCAGAGGATCCAAACCCAATCTGAAAAGCAAAGCAACTTTATTCTAGAAAAATAAATATTTGCCATTAGCATGGCAGTACACCAGTGATGAATTTCAACCCCATGAGCTACTACAGCTATGCTCTCAAATCATCTAAATTTGAATAATCAAGCCGATGATTAGTCATCAGCAACACTAACCACAAACACTATAGAATTATTTAAAACACAGCTCTCAGACGTTGGAATATATGATGCTGATCTAGCTATTAAAAGCCCACTGTCAGCTTTCTAAGCAGATCTTTGTCCTGCTCCGAAGCGTTGTTTACAGCAGTTGAAGGCATTAGCTTTAGCAGATTTTATCGGCCGTTATTTGCATCTGGTCGCCTGTTTTACATATATACTTATAACACAACTCTGAAACAACATAAAGAAAAACAGAATAAAGACACTAATGTTCCCCATGTTTAGCATCACCATCTGTGATGGGAAGAATCACCTCACGGCTAACGGTATCCACAATAGCATCCGCAACACCTTCTCCGAGCCCTTCGACAAGTCCGTCCACAAAGATCTGAACAACCTGAGAAGCATATCGAGCAGCCCTCCCAACCTTGCTCAGCTTGGGCGGCACAGTGATTCCCTGCTGCTCGAGGCCATTTATGACACCTTTTGCACAGAGAGCATGGAGATAGAAGTCACAGGGAGCGCAATAATATACCCAGGTGGTGCCCTTTTTGTTGCAGACATTGCAGGTGTAAGGGGAGCTTCCAGCGATTGGGGAGCCGGCTAATAGCTTGAGGGAGTGCTGAGGATGCTCTTTGATGGTGAGCTCGGGAGGGAGCTGCGAACAGCAAGGGTGAATGGAGAAAGAGCAGACTGGGCAGCGGAAGGCGAAGCCCTTTGTGGCCTTTCCACAAATCTCGCATTTGGACTTTTTCAAGCCGCCTGGTTTGTTCTGGAAGATGACCTGGTGATTAGTGTGGTATGGGTGGGAGGAAGTTTGTGGCGCCTTGGCGCAGAATTCGTGCATGTTCAAGTTGCACTGATAGCACCTGTGTCGAGCAGAGTAGAATTGTTAGTGTTGCTGCAAGGCAACTATGTTTCTGTCTATATGATAATTTGTGTGATGACTTTATAACAATTTAGCACATAATTTCGCTACTTTACTGTCATAGGGAAGAATTTTAGAAAGTAAAAAATACTCTATATAGTATTTGTTCGTTATTTATTTACTTGTTATTGCAAATATGACAAATGAACATATATAATCTCTCATCAAAATAGAAATATTTAGCTTTGAAATTTTATCTATATTTAAATTAGTCAAATATTAGTCCACTACGATGAGGTGAACTTAAGTGGCAGTTCATGTTGAGACATCACAAGGTCAGTTGATAAGAGAATAATCAGTGTTAAGCCATCACAATCATGTGAACTGAAACGGGAGTTGATCTTGAGATGTCACAAAGTGAGTTGAGACAAGACTAATTCTTAGGGTAAATCGTCACCATTAATTGAACTGGAGTAGGAGTTCATCTCGAAACTAAACAAACTTAAATTAGAAGCCTTTAGCCAACTACACCACTCCTCGAGGAAT
Source organism: Thuja plicata (assembly GCA_018584345.1). Taxonomy (NCBI): domain Eukaryota; kingdom Viridiplantae; phylum Streptophyta; class Pinopsida; order Cupressales; family Cupressaceae; genus Thuja; species Thuja plicata. The sequence goes on along the minus strand of MU223575.1, from coordinate 3,799,261 downwards.
TACATTTTAGACTTAAATGGTCATTACATTACCCTTATTTTTCTTTTAAATACTAAGCCATTCTCTTTTTCATCAACAACACTTTGGTAGTTTGTTTATTTATTTAAACATCCCTTGAAGTCTCAAGAACAGAAGATGCAATGAAAAAAGAAAACATATGAAAAACAAACAAGAGGTAACAATTAATGTCGAGCACCCCTTACTTTTCTTTCACAGATAATACATCTAGCGAAGCTGATACATAATACCCATAACAAGCGCCTTATCCACGATTTAGAAAAAATCAGATGAAAACAATTTCAGGAAAAGATAGAAAAATACCAGACCTATAATGACACAAAAAGCTTTACTGCTAGAATTTTCAAATGAGTGTTGAGCCCGTTGATGTTTAACAAAAACAAGGAAACTAGAAGTCATCATAAAGCTAAACCTGTATCTGAATCCCGCTCCATATTCCTTGCACGCGCTGCAGGCGTATGGAAATTGCTCAAACGTGAGATTCAGAGGATGCTGTGGATGACTGAAATGCTGAATCTCCTCTTCTATTTTTGGCACATTTTGAGGAGCTGCCATGAAGCCTGCAAAAATCTTACTCAAACCTTTCGAAAACTAATAAGCCCAGCTTAATTCTTCCTTTAGTCAGGAATGTTTTTTTCAGAACATAGAAATCTCCCTTAGCTGCAGCCCTTTTATCATGAAGGGCCGGAAGTTTACTGCTCTTGCCAGTGGTATTATCTAAACCTCTCTTTGGCATAATATAACAGTACCTAGTTATTAATGCATTCTAATCATCTTATAGAAAATGAAGATTCTTCTGTCCTTGCAATCAACGTTTTCAGCGTCATCCATATAAAAAGCAAATTCTGGCTTGTTCGACAATCCTTACCTCTTAGACTATCCCAAAGGACATATATTTTGAACATGAATAGTTCAGTTTACTTGTAGTTTAAACGACCCAACGGCCTGACCATTTTTTTCTAACAATCCCATTGCAGGATAATGGCCAGGGAATTTGCCAGCTTTTTGACTAGTCGAATCACATGAGAGATCTCCTCTATTGATCTCAAATGGTTTTATTCGATGTAGTTTCAAATGTTACCTAACCAATATTAATCTCTACTATGGTTTGACCCGCATCGTTATTTCAAGACCAATAAAATCGAATACATCTACAGTCACGTCAAATGTCGTGTACCAGCTAATTGACGTATCAAACATTATTTGCACAAACGATAAGTTTAATTTTGATAATCATAAATGGTATATACTTCATATCTATTTAGGTATAGAGATGGATAAGTGGGTACAGGAAAAAGATTATACATTATATTTTCGTGTAGATCTCAACCATTATATGGAATTACAGCAAAAATCACGATGCATTATTAAGAACTTTTTGACAATTTTAAGTGGGCATATGTTGAGCAACTAATTTCAGATAGTCGTATCTATCTGCTTGCAATTCTTAAGTTGGTGGCTCCCATTAGATTCTCTGAATAAATAAGATTATATTTAAGTGCACATGGGTAAGTGTCAGCTTTTGTGGTTAAAGGCTCTGAAAGAATCCAGTAAAATATCACAAAAGAAAGGTAGAGCATCTCTTTTGTGGTCCTCGATTGTAATGGTAAGTGGATAGGCTTTGCTTTTCTCAGAACAAACAATTGGTTTGCTTCACTGGTAAGATTCTATAGAAATCAAAATTGCATATTTCAGTACTACATTTTCCTTGCGGGGCTCCTTTTAAAAAAAAAAAATTGTTTGCATTTGTTGTAAAGGCCCGCGGATTCGCGTATAGTATGAATTGAATATTTCTCATTAAAAAAGGAAAGAGATTCCCAGATTTTGTTGATAATGGATTCCCAGATTTCGTTGAAGCTTTACATTATCAAAAGCTAAATTTTTAATATCTAAAGTTTGTTACAATGTCAAATAATGGCAAACTTTATAAATTATTAAATAATACAAATTATCAAATATGGGTGCTTTCCTAAAGGTGGGTCCTTTTCTTTTCTAATTATTATTATTTAGAATATGAAGTAATGATATTAGTATAATTAATATTAGTTCCTGCCCGAAACTATACTGAGGAGACAGATTTCACAAGTGATTAGAGTTTTGTCCTTGCAGCAATTGAATTTTGAGATTTGTTTATCTAATTTTGTTTGAGACGTGTTATATCTAAGTTGGTAAGAAAAAATAAAAGTTGGTTGCAATATCAAATAGTGGCAAACTTTATAAATTATTAAATAATACAAATTGTCAAATATGGGTGCTTCCCTATAAGTGGGTCATTTTCTTGTTTATTTATTATTATTTAGAATATGAAGTAATGATATTAGTATAATTAATATTAGTTCCTACCCGAAACTATACTGAGGGACAAATTTCACAAGTGATTAGATTTTTGTGATTCGGAACAATTGAATTTTAAACTTTGTTTATCTAAATTTTGTTTGAGACATGTTATATTTAAGTTGGTAAGAAAAACTAATTATATGAGCTTTTTATTGACTTATCAGTTTATGTACACAAGAGAACACTTGACAATCTAGATTTTGCACTGCAATCCATGCGCTCTCAACACAAGAGAACATTTGACAATCTAGATTTTACATTGCAATCCATGCAACCTTTAAAAATTGTACGTGGCAGTTGCAAGCAATTCATATTAGAAATGTGGGACCAAATATTTCAAATGATTATAATTATGCCGAAGGTGTGTTTATATGAAAAGAACGACCTTTGTTAAAATAACAATGGTTAAGAATTAGAGAGGACGATGCAAGACGATTGCAATGAATTAAACCGTCTGATTTTCTGTTTAAGTTATTTTTGTTCTCTGTCAAACAGTTTTGCAGTAGATCTAGTGAGCACTTAAAAAGTTGTATTACTTTTTTATCCATTCTTTTTTCCACGGCCGGAAACAGTACGTGGTAGATGACATTTTTCATATTTTATCTCGCATATGTTCTTTAGTGTTTATATTATAATATAAAGTAAAATAGCAATTGCATCTTAGTATGCAATAGGTATGCCGAAGCCGTATGGAAGGTCAATGGTGCAGAGCACCCTAGGGTTCAGCTCCAAACCCTAGCAAATTTTGCTGAGTGATCAAAAGGAGCAGATCACAGTTAGTTTTCAGTCCTGGTCATTAAGCCTGAATAGTTCTTCATTCAGTCGCAAAGTCGCAGAGCCAGTGGAGAGAAGACAAATCATGCATCGCACACTCGCGAGCTAGTCATGTGTCAAGTTTATTAGTGAGCGAGTGCACGACGAGGAACTAGTCGCTCAGTCGCAGACGGCTAGCAGAAAAGACAGTGCGCGACAATGCGACGAGGAGCTCATCGCAAGCTCACGAGTCATTTCGCAGTTAGTGAAAAAACATCGCGACAGTGAACTCATCACTCAGTCGCTGAAGACGAACAGGGAGTCATGGTGTGCGAGTGAGAGACACCCTATGCATCGCGAGATCGCGATTGAAATGGAAGTTAAGTGAAAATCACGGCGAGCGCGCGACTACGGTGTATCGCTTAGTCGCAAGGAAAAAGGCATCTCGAATGAAAGCATCACGAATGCGCGACGGGAGCTCATCGCTCAGTCGCGAAGGAAAAAGGCAGCTCAGATGAAAGCATCGCGAATGCGTGACAGGAGCTCATCGCTTAGTCGCGAAGGAAACGGCAGCTCGGGTAGAAGTATGGCGAGTGCGCGACTGATTGTATCGCAGGGTCGCCAATGAATGTCCAGCTCGTCAGAAAGAGTTGCGAGTGCGCGACTAATGTGCGTCACAGACTCGCAGAGTAAATAACAGCTCGTGAAAAGACAGTGCGGGTATGCGACTTGAGCTCATTGCTCAGTCGCAGCATAAAACATAGCTCAGGACAATGCATTGCGGGTGTGCGACATGAGCTCATCGCTCAGTCACCGAGGAAAAGACAAGTCAGTTAAATGCATAGGAAGAGCGCGACGAGAAGGTAATCGCTCAGTCGCAGAACAAGACATAAAAGGTGATATTCATTCGCGACTATGCGATAAAGAACTAAAACAGTCAAATAATCAAACATACTGACGTGTCAGAAGGAGAAAGAGTTGAAAAGTCAGAAAATGCCAAAAGAATGCCACAGAGAAGAATGTCATCCACGTCGTCGACCATGCAGAGAAAGAGACTGATGACAGTTACGTAGGGAAGATGAAG
>MU223575.1:3771625-3784803 GCA_018584345.1 Thuja plicata | reverse complement strand
TATATATATAGAGAGAGAGAGAGAGAGAGAGAGAGGCCTATGTACCAAAGGATTACAAAATCCAATTGCATAAGAAAAGACAGAGTCTTAGGTAAAAAGAGTTAGATGTTAACTCTTATGCTAAAGAATTCCAAAGATTGTGCATGAGGTCTAGAGTGGCTGATGATGAGAGTGTGAAGGTAGCTAGATATCTGAATGTCTTGCAGTGGACTATCCAATATGAAATTAGTCTCCTGACTCCTACCATAGTGTAAGATATCATCAATTAGATGTTAAAGTAGAAGATAAATTAAGGAAGAAGAAAGAATCATGCAATAATAGGGGAAGAGGAAGCAAAAGAGGTAGAGATAGCAGAGGCCATAGAGGAGGCTTTGGAGGTAGGAGTACAAATTCAAAGGCCCAAGGTGAGACAAAGTTGATAGAGAAACATGAAGGAAGCTCAAGCAGAGGAGGTTCTAACAAAGGAAGAGGCTCAAGTAGCAATTTTAGAGGAAGGAATAGTGGACATGGAAGAGGTTCATACTTCACAATAATGAAGTGTTACCATTGGAGCTAGTTAGGAAATCCTTCTTATTGGTGTCTAGAGAAGGTGTCTACATCCAAAGGAAGCAAGAAAAAAGAAAGTTATGTTAAAGAGGAGACAAGTAGAAATAAACATGCAAAGGTCCCCTTAGAATCAGAAGAAGGAGAGAACCTCACGATAAGAAGAAATCTTATCAAAGAGACCGTCAGAGAAGAACCTAGTTAGAGAATGGCACTATTTAGAATGAAATGCAAAATGATGTGAAAGTTTTGCAAAGTAATTATTAACTCAAGGTCAACCAACAATATTGTGTCAGAGGAGGCACTTGCTAATCTCAAATTGAAAATGATTCCTCACAATAATCCTTACAAAGTCACTTGGTTGAACAAAGGACAACATGTCCTGGTTAATGATAAAGCATGGGTAGAATTCACCATTGGAAGGTACAAAGATAGAGTTCTATCTGATGTTTTTCCAATGGATGTCTGCCACCTCTTACCAGGAAGGGCTTGGCAATTTGATAGGCAAGCCATGCATGATGGGGCCAAGAATGCCTATTCATTGAGGGAGGATGGTGTAACTCTCAAGATACAGTCACTTTTAGAAGATGGTGAAGCAAGAGAAACATGGCCTAATGTAATTTTGGTTGGTGAGAAAGAGTTCTTGGAGACCCTAGAAGAAGGAGAAGGAGTTGGGCATCCACTGGTTTTGAATCCCAAGGAAGAGAAGACTAAGAAGACCGAGAAAAAGATAGAGATTCCTATGGAGGTTCAGGAAATGTTGAAGGATTTTAAAGACATTGTAAGTGATGGAAAAAAAATTACCCTACCCCCTAAAATATCCATTAGCCATCAAATATATTTTATCCTAGGAGACACACTTCCCAATAAAGCAGCATACAAGATGACCCCTCAACAAAATGAGGAGATTGCCAAGAAAATAAAAGAACTTATAGACTAGTGTCTTATTAGGATAAGTATAAGCCCATGTGTTATTCCTACTATCTTAGCCCCTCAGAAGGGAGGTACTTGGAGGTTGTGCACTAATTCTAGGGCCATAAATAGAATCACCATTAGGTATAGATTCCCCATCCCAAGGATAGAACACCTAATGGACTATTTAAAGAATGCCAATTACTTTACTAAGATTGACCTCAAGAGTGGATACCACCAAATCAGGGTTAAAGAAGGGGGTGAGTGTATTACTTCCTTCAAGACCATTGAAGGTCTATATGAGTGGATTTTTATGCGCTTTGGGCTATCTAATGCCCCAGATACTCTTATGAGACTGATGAACGAGGTGTTTAAGGAATTCATTAATAAGTTTGCACTTGTATATCTTGATGATATATTGATATTTCATAATACTAGAGAGGAAAACCTTAAACATTTGCAAATTGTGTTTAGAAAATTGCATGAGGAAAAGCTAATGATAAATTTGGACAAGTGTGAATTCATGAAGTAGGAACTAGTGTACTTTGGCTTTGTATTTTCACATGGGAATATAAAATTAGATCCAAGTAAAGTGGAGGAAATTGTAAAATAGCCTACTCCTAAGGTTTCTATAGAGGTGAGAAGATTTCATGGTTTGGCTCAATGATATGGAGGATGGATGAGCCTATCATAAGCTCATGCTCTTAGTCCTTGAATAGAATTTAAGGTATTTTCTCTACACACCTACTGACCTATAGGATCTCTACATGATTCTTGATCCCCTAGTCTCCTTAACCAACCCAACTACCAAGAAATAATTACCAAACCAAGATCTCTACTTGGTGCTTACTAGCTATCAACTCACTAGGCCTTCAACTCACCTAAAGGACTTCAAACCCAATTCTTGTAAGGTAATCTTTCAAAGGTGAGGATGTATTATTTGACATTTAAATTTGATCAAGTAGAGGTGTTAGGAGTCCCTCTTGATTCAACTTGATAGTCAATTTCTACAATATGCTTCAAAACACACGTAATGGCTAGTAGCCTTATTAGGCCTCCTATTCTGAGAAAATAAGGATTTTATCCACTTCTTCCCAAAGTAACCCTACAAATTTTCTTGGGGTTCTAGGTTCATTTTTTAACCTCTAAAGTATTTTTAGGGTCTTCGGGTTCCAACCTTCCATACAATGACCTAACCCAAAATGTGTAGTTTTAGGAGGGTTATATCACTTCACTAGGTTCTTGGATAGTCTACAAGTTTTAGAATCAAATATGTATTGGAATCACCTTATCCTCTTTACCAATTCTATATAAGACTCCTAAATTAAACTCTCAATATCTGATTGGGTCTTTACTTCACATCTATGTAAGTTATGCACTCTACAATAATGTCTTCCCTAGTTGAGCTCACCACTGGCGCGCCTAGGGAAAGCCCTTAAAAATGATTCCTCTAAATTTGAGGGCCCAAAATCATACAAATGTTATTTTCATGGAGTCTAATCACTATCCCAAAGGGGCGGTATAGATTGAATGGTGGGATAGTGAGCTAGGTCTCCATCTTTACAAACTACCTGGTTTAAACGAGTAACAATGCAAAAAAAAACTATTTATAGAAAACTAAATAAAAAACTTAAAAATAGAAAATCAATGGCATAAAAAACAATAAAAACAACTATCGTAAGTGATTCATGAGCTACAGTTCCTAATTCAATCCATTCTCAACCTACTATTACCAAATAACTAACTAAATGCACACAAAACAACCCTTCTATGTATTCACCAAAATCAAAATCCGTACAATAGGTGTCTAACCTTGAGATTAGGTTATCAAAGGTCTTAAATATTTCAACCATGCCTTTGGTTTATACTTAGGGAAATTTCTTCATCATTTTTTCAAACTTGGACAATGTTGTCTGAGCAACTATTAAAAGTTGCAAAAGTTGCAAATGCAACTTTTTTCATCTTTTTGCCTCTTTTCACAACTTCAAGAAAATGAGTTCAAACACTCATCTTACCTCATCCTAGACTCCAACCTAGGTTTAAAAATGATCCTAAACATCTTGAAGCCCCTGATGAACTCATGCTAATATCATCATCTCTTCCAAGCAATCAGGAGGCTTTACAACATTTTAGCTCGTAATTGCAACTTTCTAAGGACTTAAGACTTAACTAGACCCTAATCCCTACTGTACTCACATACTATGGTCAACATGACCTTATTGAAAACAAAAAAAAATTCATCAGTGGGATTCACACAACAAAAATCATAGGATTTATTTACCAACCCATGGGTGCTCCTGCACCATTCTCCCCGTCTACACAAAGATTTAGGAACATGAGGGGATATCAGAGAAATATCAATGCCAAACTTCTTGAAATTGATTTCCACCACCCATGTAGCTTCAGATATAGGTTGATTCTTCCATTGGACCAAGTGATCCATGTACACCTTGTGTCTAGTTGTCTTCTTCACTTTGGATTCTAAAATATTCCTGACTTAAGGCTTAGCTTTGGAGGTAAAGCTACTATACTGACATCTTCTAAGATCTCTTGACTAGTCTAGTTTGCTTCAGATAGTTGTCCCTTGAAATTCACCAAATATTCTACATTAAACACTGATGAGATGCCCAAATCTGAGGGAAGTTCCACCTTATAGGCATCCTGCCCATAGTTAGCTATTATCTTGCATGGTCCCACTCTTTTCATCTGCTACTTTGTAGGCATTCATTTCTGCAACCTGTATTTTTTTAGATGAATTGTGACATAGTCTCCCACTTTAAACCAAACATCTCTTCTTTTCTCATCCACCTTGGCTTTCAGTTTGTGAGTAGCCTCTATTATAGTCTTCTTGACTTGCTCATGAATCTCTTTCATTGTATGAGAGAAATCTTCTACATGGATACTCCTATACTCTATGGCTCCTAGATCTCTGAGGTCACATACTCCCCTTGGGTACATCCCATACAATATCTCAAAGGGACTTCTACCAGTGGTCTAGTTAACACTCTCATTATAGGCATATTAAGCTTGTGGAACAACTAGATCCTGGTTTCTGTCCATACTCTTTGGTTAGGTATCTAAGAAAGTTACCTAAAACCATATTAATCACCTCAATTTCACCATCAATATTTGGATGGTAAGCTAATACAAAAGACAAGTTAGTACCCAATCTATTCCATAGAGTCTTCCAAAAATGACCCATAAACTTGACATCCCTATCTTAAACAATGCTTAGGGGAAGTCCTTGTATCCTCACCACTTCCTTGAAAAAGAGATGAGCTATATAAATGACATCGTTGGTATTCTTACAAGGAATAAGATGACTCATTTTTATAAATTTATATACCACCACATAGATACTATCCAATCTAGTCTTTGTCTTAGGGAGCCCTGCTATGAAATCCATGCTAATGCACTCCCATGGTCTATTACGAATGGGAAAAGGTTGGTATAAACCTACATTTCTAGCTTCCGCTTTTCCTTTCATACACACAACACAGTGTTCAACATACCTTATGACATCTCTAGGAAACTTGGGCCAATGATTGTACCTCTGCACTAACTGCATGGTTTTTTTATGCCAAAATGTCTACTGAGGCTACCATTGTGCTTCTCCTAAATGATATTTTCTCTCATTGAACCCTTAAGGAAACATAACTAGTTCCCTTTAAACAAAAGACTACTCTATAATGTATATTCCACAAATTGACTATTAAAGTGATTTTGAAATTCAAAACATACCTTCTGGGCTTCAAAAATGTCTTCATCATCTCTGTAGAGATCCTTTAAACTCTCTATTCCAACTGAACTTATTGGAATGTCAAAAATCTCCTACTCAAGGCATCTTCCACCTTATTCAACTATCCCTTCTTGTTCTTGATAGTAAATGTGAATGAGTCTAGATACTCCATTCATTTTAGGTGCCTATTTCTCAATTTGTCTTGTTTGTTAATATAGCTCAAGGCTTGGTTGTCTTTCAACACTACAAATTCCTTAGGTAGGAGATAATGTCTCTATTTCCTAAGTGTTTATACTAGAACATACAACTCTAAGTCATAAGATGAATACTTTTTCTTTTATTCATTGAGGTTCTCACTAAAGAATGCTATAGGCCTATCCTCCTCACTCAACACTCCTCCTACTTCCACTCCACTTGCATCACACTCTATTGTAAATATCTTGTCAAAACAAGGTAACAAAAGGATAGGTTGGGTAGCTACCTATTGTTTAAACTTCTCAAAGTTTTTTCCTTCTTCATAAGTCCATTTCAACTTTGTTTTCAATCAACCTTTTACGGTGTCTAGCACTGGTTCACAAATACCACTAAATTTTTTTATATATTTTTGATAAAACTGAGCTAACCCGTGAAAGCTCCTTACCTTTGTCCCATGGTTGGTGTTGGCTAGTTCAAGATAACCTCCACCTTTCTTGGGTCCATCTTCAATTAAACTTGAGAAACTACAAATCCCAAGAACATAAGTTCTTGTTTAAAAAGTTCATATTTCTCCAACTTAATAGACAATTGTTCCTCTTGTACCCTTTTGGGCACTATCTCCAAATGCTTTAGATGCTCCTCCTTTGTTGAGCTAAACCTGAGTATATCATCAAGATATACCACTACAAATATGTCAGTTTAATCCTTTAGCACTTCATTCATTAGCCTCATGAATGTGCTAGGAGTGTTTGTAAGCCCAAATATCACAACTCTCCACTCAGACAACCCTTTAGTAGTTTTGAACATTGTCTTCCATTCATCCCCATCATTTATCTTAATCTAGTGGTATCCACTTTTAATATCCAATTTAGTAAATTATTTGGCCCCTCAAAGATAGTCCATCAAATCCTCAATCCTAGGTATATGAAATCTATATCTAATATTAATCATACTAATCTCCCTATTATTTGTTCAAAGTCGCAACTTACCACCTTTCTTGGATGCCAAAATCATAGGTACTACACATGGGATAATGCTCTTCTTTATCAATCCTCGTTCAAGTAGCTCCTACACTTTCCTTGCTACTTCTTGACTCTTCTCTTGTGTGAGCTTGTAAATACTTTGTTGGGCAATGAAGCCCCAGGAATAAATTCTATTTGATAACTTATAGACCTCTTAGGAGGTAGGAGTGCTGGTGTACCATCACTAACTATGTCTCTAAACTTTTCAAGAAATGCTTCAACCTCCACTTGTATAGGTGCTTGTGTAGTCTTTTCTACTTCCTTGGGATTTAAAACTATGTCATAGCCCTCACTACCTTCTTGTTTAAGTGTTTCCATGAACTCTTTTCCACTTCTAAGTAACACAGTAAGATTATTTGATTTGTCTCCTTCTTCATCTAGCAAAGACTGTATTTTGAATGTCTTTCTATCCTTCTTGAGTGAGAGTGTATTTTATTTCCCATCATAAGTGGCTCCTCTATCATATTTCCATGGTCTTCACAATATGATATGACATGTATCCATAGGAAACACATCACAAATCAACGTATGTTTTTATTATCCAATGGAGAATTCCACCCATGTTTTCTCATTCACAAGGACACTTTTCCCTTTGTTAAACCATGTCACCTTGTAGGGACTACTATGGGGTATCTTTGCCAAGTTAAGGTTCTTAACTACTTCTTCTGAGATAATGTTATATGTGGAGCCTAAATCAACAATAAGCTTGCACACTTTACCAAGTTTCTTGCATCTTATTCTAAATAAGGCTCTTCTTTGTTTAGGTTCCTCTTTCACTAGTTATCTTATCAAGACTCTCTTGAACATTAGATTCTCTCCCATCTTTGATTCAATGTGACTCACATCTGGTGATTTGACACTTGATGTGTCTTCATGTGCATATGCCACTCCCTTTTCATTGTTTGAGGAAGGTGCCTTCTCTGGACACCTATAAGAAGGATGTCCCATTTGACCACAGTTATAGAAATTCATACTAGAATAATAAGAATTGCTTCTACCTGCACCTCTTCCTTGATTAGAACCTCCTTTATTTCCTCTACCTCTTTCATAATATCCTCTAGAAGTTGTCTCACTACTATGATCAACAAGTTTAGACTCTCCCTGGCTTCTTTGTTCAGCCCCTCTTCCTTGGTAACCACCTCTATGACCTCTTTGGTCTCTTTCTCTTCCTCTATTCTTGGAAGTTTGATCTTGTCTCCTCTTTCTCTTTTCCTCAATCTTGAGGGCTAACCGATATCACTAGTTTATTCTCTTGGGAATTAGTAGATTCATCTCCTCTTGAATGTTCTATTTTAGACCATTCATGTACCTAGCCACATTAAGGATCTCATCTTCAGTCACCTTAGACCTCAAGAAAATATTTTGAAATTCCTTTGTATCAGAATTTACATCAAGATCCTTTTTTCTCAAGCTCTATCTCTTCTTATGCAATTGCATTTCATAGTTATTAGACATGTATGCCTCTTTCACCTTGACAACCATGCCCTTCCAAGTGGAAATTGGTTTCTTACTTTCTTTCTCCCTTTCTGCTTGAATGAACTTCCTCCATGTCAAGGAAGAGCCTCTAAGTATTGATTTTCCACCCTTAGCTTATGTACTTCTGTGACTCCATCACATTCAATGTGGTTCTCCATATCCTCTATCAAATCCATGACTAGATCTTTTTCTTTCCTTCCACTAAACAATGATATACCTTCAAGAGTCTTCCCACTCATGGCTTTCAAGGCTTTCAAGAAGGTCTCTTATTGAAACATAGGGTAGGGTTCTAGAGTTTGATCCTCTTTTGAAACCTCTTTTCCCTTAGCTTCCTTTCCTTCAAGTTTGTCACTAACTTTGTCAGTCTTTGTTTGAAATTCACTCAATGCTTTCTCTAGTTGGGCTATTCTTTCTCTCAATATCCTATTGTATACCTCCTGATCATTGACCTTCTTGGAAAATTCCACATTATTCACCATGATTAATGACCCACTGCACTCATAATCTAACATAAACAATGCAATCTCAAATATTTTATGCCCTCTGATACTAGTCTAATAAGGAGTTTGGATGAGCCTATCACAAGCTTATGCTCTTAGTATTTCAATAGACTTTAAGATTTTTTCTCTACAAACCTACTAACCTATAGGATCTCTGCAAGATTCTTGATCCTTTGGTCTCCTTAACTAACCAACTACCAATAAATAATTACCAAACCAAGATCTATACTTGGTGCATACTAGCTATCAACTCACTAGCCCTTCAACTCACCTAAAGGACTTTGAACCCAGTTCTTGTAAGGTAATCTTGCAAAGGTGAGGAGGTGTTCTTTCAAATTTCAATTTGATCAAGCAGAGGTGTTTGGATTCCCTCTTGATTCAACTTAATAGTTGATTTCTGCAATATGCTTCAAAACACACCTAATGGCTAGTAGCTCTATTAGGCCTCCTATTCCAAGAAAATAGGGATTTTCTCCACTTCTTCACAAAGTAACACTGAAACTTTTCTTAGGGTTCTAGGTTCATTTTTTAACCTCTCAAGTACTTTTGGGGCTTTATGGTTCCAACCTTCTGTACAATTCCCTTACCCAAAATGTGTGGTTTTAGGACTTCACTAGGTTCTTGGATATTCTGCAAGTTTTAGACTCCAATCTTGATTGACACGACCTCATCATCTTCACTAATTCTCTTTAAGAATCCCAAATTCAACTCACAATAGCTGATTGGGTCTTGAATTTACACCTCTACAAGTTTTGCACTCTACAACATTGTCTTCCCTGGCCAGGCTAACCACTGGCTTGCCTAGGGAAATAACATAAAAAAGGATTCCTCTACATTTGAGGGTCCAAGCTCCTATACATTTTATGTACATAGAGTCTACTAAATATCCCCAAGGGGCCATATAGATTGAATGGTGGGATAGTGAGCTAGGTCTCCATCTTTCCAAACTACTTGGTTTAAACCAGTGACAGTGCAAAACAAAACTATTTACAAAAAAAAAAAATAAAGAACTTCAAAATACCAAATTAATGGAACACAAAAGAATAAAAAAAATTGTTATAATCCATGCATGATGAATAGTGTAGAATTCAATAAATTCTCAACCTACTTTTACCAAACAAATAACTAAATGCAAACAAAACAACACTTCTCTATATTATCCAAAATCAGAATCTATACAATAGGGGTCTAACCTTGGGATTAGGTCATCACAAGTATTAAATAGTGATGTAATGACAAGTCTTGCACAGAATCCTATCCTCTTCTAGGGTATCATATATGCCACTTCTCTATCATATTAGGGTTCTTAGATAACCCTAATCTTCCAAGGATTCTTTACTCAAATCCTTCACATCTTCAACTTGTCAACACCATTTGGGAAATCAACTCAATCAACCATAAGCTTCATGGTCATCTTCTTTCTTTTTCACACCAAGTCATCCAATAAGGCTATCAATATCCACCAATGGAGAGGAAGTGCCAAAATAAGGCAATTGTATCCAACACAATGTCTATCAACTTAGTTTTCCATGAAACCCTAAACGAGTTCAAGAACTTTCTCCAAACTCACTAAAACATGGCTACAAGAGTTAGGCCTAATTAGGCACCTTTTTTCATATAACTTGAAATTATTCTTAACAAGATGAAAAAATAACTCCAGATCCTAACACTCTTTTTGAAGACCTAAAGACTTTTCTATGACTTGCCTTCCCAAACTATCTGTACATAGGGTTCATATTTGCAAGCCTATATTTAAGGGTTTCACCATTCACAGAGCATGTCCATCAGGGTTTTATTTTTCATCATGAATAACTCACCACCAAAGCTTTCCATTGGATTTGGAGCTTCTACATACACATGTCCTCCTCTCCACATGCTTCGATTGAAGCAACCAATGCTTTCTATCACTCCTATTGCCTCTATAATTCACTATGATCCATAGCCATGCATCTCTGGCTCACCTAGGGAATCTCTATAAAATTAGAAAATCAGCTTTCAAAGGCCCATACTTCTCCACCCATATAGTACAAGGAGTCACCTCCCCCATTGCAAGAGCATGTACAAGTGCCATGGTGGAATGATGAGCTATGACTCCATTTGTAAAAACTATCTAGCTCAGACCAACGATAGTGCATAAAACAATACTATTTACAAAAGAAATGAAACAAGAACAAAAAAACTAATTAATCACATGCATAAACAATTAATTACCTAGACTATCCCATGTACAATTCCTAGTGCAAAAATCAATCCATTAAAATGCAAAATGTGTACAAAATACTCAACTGTAACTAAATTTCCAATTACACATTCTATACACTGGCTTCCAAAATTCATCCAACTATTTCCGATAGTTATAAAACCATATGCTTGAAGATGCACTATTGCAAGAAATGTTATTGTGTGTAAGAAAATACACCTTCATGAAATTAAGATTAGAGCAAACAATTCTATGGAAAAATAAAACAAAGTTAATATAAGAATTGAAGCTAAATCTATATCATCTCATGGTTCTCTATCCAAGCTTTTAAGAGAGTTCTCAGGCTTAATCTCACTCAAGGACAATCCTAGAATGAGATATGTATGAAAATTAAATGCTCAAATCTAGCTAGAATGCTTAAAATGCTCAAAAATGCTCCAAGATCATAAGAGAAAATAGCAAATGCTCCTAAACATGATATGCTAAATGAAATACAAATGCTAAAACTCTTTCAAAAGCTCTCAAATGCTCCTCAATGTGCCTATAATAAGGATTCTTTTTCTCTTGAATTCTTGGATCCCAAACACAAAGGAAATGGCTTGTATTTATAGCATTTTCCCAAGGGTGGGGGGTAGAGTGAGTTGATCATGATAAAATCTTGGTTAAGTCAAAAGATTTTAGGTGTTTGCAAATGGAAGGAAAGTTGGTTGGTTGTCTCAAAGAATTAGGAAATTAATAACTCCCTCATTTAATTAAATTAGCCGTGGAAGGGTGATTGGGTTGGATTTGATCCTTTTTGATTTGAACCATACAATTGAAAAATCAATTGCGTAATTTGATTAATCCCTTTAGGCTTGAATTTAATTATTTGATTTCATGATTATTTGATCTTTTAATTTGATTTGAATTTTGTTTCTTTGATTTGATAAATGTCCATTTGATTTGCATTGAGATGATATTTTGAAGCATTTGGCTGAGATTTATAATTTAGAATGCTTGAGATGCACCTGGTAAATTTTAGGTGTCTACAAATGCCCCTCTTTGAATTGATGTGTGAAGCACATTGATTCAAAGAAATCTTGATTGTCTTGATCATTGAGATGATACTGATGAGCTGATATGAAAACCTGATATGAAAATCCTGATTTGAAACTCCCAATATAAAACCCTAATATGAAAATTTGATATGTAACCCTGATATGAAAATATCGATATGGAACCCTGATATGAAAATCCGATATGGAACCCTGATATGAATATCTTGATATGAAGCTCCAATATGAAACTATGATTGATAAATTTTGAAATTTTAATTCCCTAGATTTGATACGAGATATGCTGCAGAATCCCAGTTTGATGATATGATGATGCCCCCTTGAAAATGGAATCATCTTGACTGTAGGTAAATTTTTTTGAAGAATATTGCTTATAGGAGAGATCCAAGATGATTGCATTTTTGATAAATGATGATGTGAAAAGATGGTGAAAAAAATGCCCTAGTGAGTAGAATATGTAGATTAGGTTTAATGGGGTCAAAAATCTCACAAAATAGGTTAAAATAGCTTAAATAGATTGAAAAACCCAAATTTACTATTTATTTTTACTTTTCACTATTGAGATTTTGCTCTGAGCCTCTGACAATTGATAGCGATGGTGGTACCTATTCGAGAGCACAGGTTTGAGTGAGCACGCCGATATCAAAGACCTCCTGACTACGGGCCTCCAGTGAGTGGTTTGAACCCTCTTGGTACATTTATTGCTTTGAAAATTGCATTTATTGCATATTTTTACTGCTTTTTAGAAAATTTTCAGCCAAAAGCCGCGTAGGATAAGTAAAGTGCCATGTAGGCCTATTAAAAGCCACGTTCATTCTGTGAAAAGTCGCGTACGTGCAATCCTTAGCCATGTATTAGTGAGGGCAAAATTGCTATCCAAAATAGACAATGCGCCGCCTAAAAACACCATTTTTTAAAATCCGCGTATGATGACTTAAAAGCCGCGTAGGCTTGCAAAAGGCCGCCTAAATAGTAAAGCGCTACCTCTACGTGATAAGGTGCCAATTTTAAAGATTAAAAATCCACGTGGTTTAAAAATCCATGTACACTCTGTTAAGTGTCGCCTACCATAAAGTTGAAAGTTGATATAGGAAAAATAGATGAACTCAGTTCGATTGATCGTCCAGATGACTCAATTAGGTTCCAAGCTAGAAAATGTTTGTCCAAAATGTCGCGTAGTGTTTAGGATGTTAGTGTTATACACTAAATTTGCGCCTCTGATCTCAAGCTCTCTTGGTCTTGATAATCCAGTATAACATGGGAATCATCTCAAGGTTGTGGGACCTTATGCTAACCGAGATGAGACCTCCAGGTTCTAGGCTGGTTCCTCTTGGATAATCACCTTAATTTGCTTCTTAAACAGGAAAGTAAATCTTTTGAGGGAAAGGGATAGAAGGATGCATGAAAGTGAAATGACTGAAAGAAAACTACCTACTAGGTGATGCACCGAAATTAGGGCTTGGATCTCAGTATAGAGGAATGAAACCAATGGAAGAACCAGGTCAAATAAGTCACAACTCACTAGATAGGCTTGCA
>MU223575.1:3725620-3752447 GCA_018584345.1 Thuja plicata | reverse complement strand
AGGGTCCTCTTCCCTTATACCCCATTTTCTTCATGATATCAAATCCTTTTCCATATTGATCAATTTGGATATTGATATGTTGCACCCTTTCATTGGGATTAGCTGAATTATCATCCTCTTTATAGAGGCATTGTAATACCTCATCATCTTCTTTGTCTATTTCTTCTTTGTCACATTCCCTCACAAAATGGGCATTGTACTTATGAGGTTTATGATCTTTGGATGGTTTCCCATGTGTCCTTGGAGATGTAGGTAAATCAAAGAGGGAAATAGAATGTTCCCCTACTCCTTTTGAGTTAATTTTACATTGTTTTTCAAATTGGTGCATTAGGTCACTCATCTTTTCATAATGATCTTTCTTAGTTTGTTCTCTTTCTTCCTTAGTGGGTTTAGAAGATTCCAATCTCAATGTTGAATTTTGAACTGAAGTATCCTTTGAATTTTAACCCTCATAACTCATCTTTTCTTTTCCCTTATTCAATGTAGTTGAGTTAGTTTGAATAGGGTTAGGAGTAGATGTGACTTTTGATGTTGGTTTTGGTTTTTCTTCTTTTGCCTCTCCCATGGTAATATCAGGGATAACTCTTTCCCTATTACAAGGAATATACAATTCATGACTTGGCTTCAAAGCATTGCAATATTGGAATGGGTTTGAATCTCCTCCAATTGTGATCTCCTCCCCTAGATATGGAAATTTCATGCATTGGTGATATGTAGAAGGTACCGCTTGCATCTCATGTATCCAAGGCCTTCCTAGCAAGATGTTGTAGGTCAATTTCATGTCAAGGACTTGACATATAGTGTCCTTTTTGATAGGTCCCACTTGAATTGATAGAACGATCATACCCTTTGAAGATCTTTCCTCTTCATCATAAGCCTTAATAGTGATTTTCTTCTTTGGATCAATGGAAAACTCAGATAGACCTAACGAATTGACAAGGTTTAAAGTGAAAATATTTAGACCAGCTCCACCATATATGAGAAATCTCTTAACCCTATGTCTTTGGATTAATGCCTCTATATGCAAGGGTAAGTTTTGAGGATGTGTGATAGACATGTCATCTTGCTCCGAAAAGGAAAGGCAATGAGGGGCTATGAGGTGTCCTACCATGTTCTAAAATTTGTCTTCCTCCAAGTTTATAGGGACCGTGGTCTCACATAAGGCCTTTTCCAAGATCTCCTTGTGATTAGGAGATAATTTTAACAACTCCAAAATTGATATTTGGGTGGGAGTCTTTTGTAATTGATCTACCAAACTATAAGGCTTAGTGGTAGGTGGTGTTTGTTTAGCTAGAATAGTTGGTGTCCTGGGACCAATAGTAATAGGAGTAACTCCTTGTAAGGTAACCTTTGAGGCTTGTCCCCTTGTGATGGCATTAGTAGATCCTTGAATAGGTTGGTCTTTAACCACAACAGTGATGGTATTGTCATAAGTATGGGCAAAGTTGACATTATGACTACCTTTTACATTATTTGCATTGTTTCCTCCATTGTTGGAATTTGAAGATTCTCCCTTTTCATGCTTATAAAAAGGAGTTTTAAAGGTTGTGTGATCTTCATTATTTTGAGGTCCATCCACCTTTATCACACCATTGTCTATGAGATATTGTACCACATGTTTGAGACGTAGGTAATCGTTGGTCTTATGTCCCCTATTTCGATGATAGTCACAATGGTTATTCTCATTCCACTAGTTTGGCTTGATGTGTGGTTCATAGGGTTGAGCCTTTAGTAGATCAATAAGCTTATTTTCAATAAGTGTCCTTAATGCATTTTCCAATGGTTCACCCTAATTAGTGAAGGTCCTTTTGGGTGTAGGTGCAAAGAATGGTTTAGGCTTAGAAGCTCCTTGATTATTTCCAAATTTGTTATTAGTGTTGTTGTTGAAGGGAACTTTGGGTGCTTGATTCATGTTATTGGCTTGAGCTGAGTTTGAGTAAGATTAAAAGGGATATCTTTTAAAGTATTAGCCTCCACCACTCCATCATTAATCACTCCTTTATTTTTGTTTTTATTCCTTGTCCAATATTGACTGTTGTTGATGTTGTTGTTATTTCGATTTTGATTGGTGTTGGAGTTATTGTTGTTGTTGTTGTTGTTTTTGTTATCTTTGTAGAGTTTGATTTCTCCACTTTTCACCAATACCTCTTCTATTTTCACCCCATTCTCAATTAAGTCTTGGAATGATCTAGGACATTTTAGCCTTAATCGATAGTTCATTTCATGATTCAGGTTGTTCACAAAGATATCCATCTTTTCCTTTTCGGGTACACTTAGAGGATATCTAGCAAATACTGCCCTCCATCATTGTAGGGAAATTAGGAATCCTTCTCCATATCTTTGTTTGGTATTGCATAGATTGAGCATTGTAACCTCATGCTTGATGTTATAAGAATAGTGAGTTACAAATTTAGAGGCCAATTCCTCAAAGGTTCTAATACCGGAGGGTAATTTTGAGAACCACTCCATTGCCATGCCTCCCAAACTTCTAGGTAATAACCTCATAAGGTAAGTTGTGTCATGCATGAACTCTAGACTTAGGGAACAAAATTCCCTTAAGTGATCCTAGGGATCAGACGTCCCTTCATATTTATCATATTTCAGAAAAATAGCATTGGTTGGAAATGGTATCATGACTAAAGACTTGTCAAAAGGAAAAGGACACAAGGCTTCAATAGAAAAAGGTTTAGGAGCCCCACCTTGTTTCAATGTGTCCAATTGTAATTGAAAAATCTAGAATTTTTTGTTCATGATATCAATGGGGTTAGCCTCTGCTTCTTCTTTCTTAAGTTTGGCAAAATCATAATCATGTGGAAGCTTGAGACCCGTTTGTGCTAGGTCTAGGAAGTACTTCTCTTTGTCCTTTTCCAATACTTTGTCCACAAGTTTCATAAAGAAAGGGCTTTGCATAGCCTCGGTAACCTTTTCATCAGTTAGCTCCTCTTCATTTGGGTCCATATTGCCCCCATTGTTGGTGCCATTCATCCCTTGATTGTTAGGGTCTATGTTTTTCCCTCCGTTGATATTGGTGTTGGATCCTTTGTTGTCAGGATCAACATTTCCTTGTTTGGTTAAGTCCTTTTTCACATGATTAATCTGATTAGGATCTATATGACCAGATGGAAATGACATCCTCAGTTCTATTTCTTTGATGGTTTCATGTACAGGATTTGCAAAAAAGGGATCACCTGGGAAGGGACACTCTTGTCGTAGATAAGACTCGTCTGATTGTAGGGTAGTTTTTATGTAATGGGATTGAGTGAAAACCGGCATTAACATATGTCAAAATGAGGATCTTATGTTTTCAAACTTGTTCAATAACCAATCCGTGTATGAATTTGCAAAATGCTTAGAAATGGCAGATTCTGATCAAGACAGGTATTCTCAGTGATAGAACATCCAAAAGGGTATCCAAAAATCAAATTTTCTTGTTCTTAATCTTTTGGCAAATACCCACTATTTTAATTTTAATATTTACAAGTGGCTTTTACCTATGTGTAGGCGGCCTTTAACTGATTCTACGCGGTTACTAGAAAATCTATACACAGCGCTCTATAGTTAGCGGGCGACGTTTGTCTGTTGCCAAGCATTTTTGAAATATTTCTATGTGACTCTTTCCAGTTAATAGGCGGTTGTTTGATGTTATCATGCAGTGTTTTTTGTTTGATAAGTGGCCCAAATTTTTTTGTAAGCGGCTCTTCAATGATTGTACACGACATTTTGTTGATCAGAATTGATTTTGTCAATTTTAATAGTGTTTTCAGGGTTTAAAATTTTAATGTCTATGATCTGATTTATCAAATAGTATTCTTTCATGAAAATGAAATACAAACTCAACACACACATAATATTTACATCATATTACTAAAAACCACACTAAAAGTGTATGTTCTTAGATGTTTCAACATGTTTGTACAAGAATATATTCCAAGCAGTCTACCTTAGCATCAACAAATTTGGATTTTAAGCATGGATCTACAAAGGTAGGTCTTCTATTTTACCAGGTCTCAACCTATTCCATTATAAACCTTTACAAGATCCTTTACCCCTTTGAGGGCTTCCCACATGCACAAAAGTATGATTTTGCGCAATCCCGAAGGACTACTAGAGGAAGTGAGGATGACTTGCACAAGTTTTATTCACTTTCTGATTAAGGAAAAGTACATTATTTATAGTGGGTTAGACGATATTGTGGTAAAAGTAAATATCTCCCACTTTGGGTCATTCCCTCTCATCATCCTTGTAAGGAAATTCTTGGGAGACAGGCCCTTTAAAAGCTCTAATTAGCTAGCATGTTCATAAAAGTGGGAATTGAACTTGGTCCAACAAGTTTGGGAATTTGATTCACTCAAAGAGTGAAGAGCATATCCTTATTGTCTTCCTTTTGTTCCAAACACTTTAAACAACTTTTTTTATTTTCAACCCCTTAACAAGGAGGTTCTTAGAATGTAAATGTGTGGTTCAATTTACCTATCCTTGTCCTTCTACCAAATTGGCTTTGCACGTTTGGCTTTTTGATTCACTTCAAAAAGTGAAGAGCATATGCCTAATGCTTGTTCAATTTGGATGAAATAAAGGATTTTCTATTTATGCTAGATTTAAAGAAAGCCATAATTTGATCAAATGGAAGCTTGATGAGAGAAATACCTGATTTCGAAGCTAGCAAAGGGTTAGGCGGATTTTTGAGTATTTGGCTTGTTTTTTTTTTTTTACTCACCAAGTGGCGATCGTTCCCACTCCATCTCTTCCAAAAAGTTAGTCAACACAAAGCATAGCAAAGTGAAGAAAATTTGAAAACTTTAAAAGACACAAAACCCTCCTAAAAGCTCCTTTAAATGAATGATTTTTCAATTAAAGCTTTTAAAGAAAGTAAGGATGCAAAATTAATTAGAGATTAGGAAATTTTCTCTTATAAGCAAAGAAAACCTTAATATAATGATCATATAAATGTTCTTCCTCAAACAAGCTCTTTAACAAATTTTCATTATCAATATCTTTATCATTTTTGGTTTTAGCTCTTACCTCCTTGCTAGGCCTTGAGATTCACTTCTCTGGTTTCTGCACCTTTGGGTGATTTTTCATCTGCAGAACAAGAAAACACAGAGAATTACAATAGTGACAGAATCAACCAAAAATTGATTTAAAGAAAAAGTTACTACGCGGCATTTTACAGCTAAACCGCGGCTACCAAATGCTAGTAAGCGTAACTTTAAAATTAAAAGGCGGCTTTTAACTCTTAATAAGCGACACTTAAAATATCACAAGTGGTAAAATAAACATAACAAGTGGCACAGAAAGTATAAAAAGAAGTCAGAAATTGCTGATAAGCGGCTATTGAAAGTTCATAGGCAATGCACTTTATCTGACAGGTGGCAAGATTTATCTAAAAAATGGTCCAATTTATCTCCCACGCGGCAATAGAAAGAAAAATGGAGATGAACCAAGCTTTTGAAGCAGCATTTTGGTGTTTTTAGGTGGCTCTTGGCATAGCATATGCGGTTCTTCTCCTATTTTATGAAAGAAAAACACCAAGAACAAAGAAAATAGACCAAATATTATGATAAAAATGTTAATACAGAGGCTTAGAGCCCCACTGTGGGCACCATTATGTGTGTAAGAAAATACACCTTCATGAAATTAAGATTAGAGAAAACAATTCTATGGAAAGATAAAACAAAGTTAATCTAAGAATTGAAGCTAGATCTATATCATCTCATGGTTCTCTATCCAAGCTTTGTTAAGAGATCTCTTAGGCTTAATCTCTCTCAAGGACAATCCTAGAACAAGATATGTATGAAAATTAAATGCTCAAAATTGCTCCAAGATCATAAGAGAAAATAACAAATGCTCCAAAACATGATATGCTAAATGAAATGCAAATGCTAAAACTCTCTCAAAAGCTCTCAAATGCTCCTCAATGTGCCTA
The DNA here is from genome assembly GCA_018584345.1 of Thuja plicata. Classification (NCBI taxonomy): domain Eukaryota; kingdom Viridiplantae; phylum Streptophyta; class Pinopsida; order Cupressales; family Cupressaceae; genus Thuja; species Thuja plicata. Next base: position 3,746,521 of record MU223575.1, on the reverse strand, counting down.
TAATAAGGATTCTTTTTTCTCTTGAATTATTTGATCCCAAACACAAAGGAAATGACTTGTATTTATAGCATTTTCCCAAGGGTAGGGGGTAGAGTGAGTTGATCATGATAAAAGCTTTGAGGTGTTTGCAAATGGAGGGAAAGTTGGTTGGTTGTCTCAAAGAATTAGGAATTAAATAACTCCCTCATTTAATTAAATTAGCCATGGAAGGGTGATTGGGTTGGATTTGATCCTTTTTTATTTGAACTATACAATTGAAAAATCAATTGCATAATTTGATTAATCCCTTTAGGCTTGAATTTAATTATTTTATCTTTTAATTTGATTTGAATTTTGTTCCTTTGATTTGATAAATGTCCATTTAATTTGCATTGAGATTATATTTTGAAGCATTTGGCTGAGATTTATAATTTGGAATGCTTGAGATACACCTGGTAAATTTTAGGTGTCTACAGTTATCAATGTTGTCAATGACAACATTGACAACTTTTACAACTTTTTGATTGTTGTACTCTAACTTGGTCAACACACCATAAAAATTATCCAAATTCTCTAACATGCCTATTAGACCACAAATTATCTCTCCTAGACTCTAAAAAGGCTAAAACCCATGGTTCCACCATTCTTGGAACATTACCCTAATTTGGACAAATCTTTACTTCTTAACATCAAATGATCTAGTTAGGTATTCTAACCAAATCAACACATCCTAGGACCTATCTAGTCTTATTATTTCACTAGTGTCTTGGCTAAGACCACTACACGCCAATATTAAACTATGAGCCTAGGTTACCATCTGCCCTTACCTAGGCACTCATGCACCATACTCCCCCATAAAGGAAAGTCATGTAACTCATGTAGACACAATGTCTTCAGGAATTCCCATCTTCTTGAAATCTTTATCTACAATCCATGTTGCCTCTGACTTTGGTTTGTGCTTCCACTTGATGCAGTGTTCCATGTACACCTTATGCGTAGTAGTATTCTTAACCATTGAATCAAACACCTTATCTAATTCTTCATGTTGGGAGGGAAAGCATCAGGTTCCACATCCTTGCCAACCTCTTCTCTATTCACATCTATCTCAGTCAAAGTTCCTTTAAAATCTATCAAATCTACCGAATTGAAGACAAGTGAGATGGATAATTTAGTAGGTAGATCCACCTTATAGGAATTAGCCACATAATTTTCTAAGATCTTGTAGGGTCCCACTCTCTTCATCTATAGCTTTGTCGGCATCCCCTTCTATAACCTAGACTTATTTAAATGTACCATGACATAATCACCTACCTCCAATTCAACATTTTTTCTCTTCTCATCACTTTGACCTATAACTTTTGGGTGGAATCTAGTATAGTCTTCTTCACCTCCTCTTGGATCTCCTTCATGGTTTGAGTGAAATCTTCAGCATGACCACTCCTATACTCCATGGCTCCAAGGTCTCTAATCTCACATACACCCCTTGGCTGCATCACATAAAATATCAAATGGGATTCTACCTGTTGTTCTGTTAACACTGTTAATGTATGCATATTATGCTTAGGGAATGACCACATCCCATGTCTTCCCATACTCCTTAGTTAGGCACCTTAACAAGTTACTTAACACTTTGTTAACCACCTCAGTTTGGCCATCAGTCTGAGGGTGGTAAGCTGAACCAAATGACAAGTTGGTACCCAATCTACTCCATAGTATTTTCCAAAAATGGCTCATGAACTTAACACCCCTATCTGATACAATACTTAGGGTTAGTCCATGGATTAATACAATATCCTTAAATAATAAGTGTGCAATGTTACTGACAACATTTGTAGTCCTACAAGGGATAAAGTGACCCATTTTGCTAAATCTATCTACCATAACATAAATACTCTCATGGTCATGCTTTGTGTTAGGTAACCCTAAAATGAAATCCATGCTAACACACTCCCATGGTTAGTTAGGGATTAAAAAATTTTGGTACAAACCTGCATTGATATCTCCTCCTTTTGCTTTCATACACACTACACACTGTTCAACATACTTGGTTACATCTCTCACCATCTTGGGCCAATGGTAAAACCTTTGAAATAACTCTAGGGTTTTTTTCACACCCAAATGGCCACTCAAGCTTCCATTATGTTTTTCCTAAATGATATTTTCTCTCATTGAATCCTTAGAGACACATAGTTTGTTCCCCTTGAAAAATAATCCACTTTGTAAGGTAAAATCATAAAATTGACTATGGAAGTGATTCTGAAAATCAGCGCATACCTTACAAGATTCACCAAAGTCTTTATTTTCACTATAGAAGTCTTTGAAACTCTCTATACCAATACTCTTCAGTTGAAATTTCTAAATGGTTAGCAACCTCCTACTCAAGGCATCTGCAACCTTGTTCAATTGTCTCTTCTTGTGCTTTATTGTGAATGTGAATTCTTGAAGGTATTCCATCCACTTAAAATTTTTGTTACTAAGCTTCTCTTGTGTGTTTATATATCTCAAAGCCTAGTTATCAGTAAAAACCACAAATTATTTGGGCAATAAGTAATTTATCCACTTCCTAAGAGACTGAACCAAAGCATATAGTTCAAAATCATAAGAAGAGTATTTCTTCTTAGCTTCCTTTAGCTTTTCACTGAAGAAGGCTACTGGCCTACCTTCTTGGATTAACACACCCCCTAGTGCCATTTAACTTGCATCACAATCCAAAGTAAAAAGTTGATCAAAACTAGGGATTCTAAGGATAGGTTTTAATTCTACTTTATTTTTCAACATTTCAAATTATCTATGTTCTCTAGAAGTCCATCTGAACTTAGTCTTTAGACCACCCTTAATGGTTTTTAGAATTGGTGCACAAATCCCACTAAAATCATTTATAAAATTTCTGTAAAACTGGGCTAACCCATGCAAGATCCTGACTTCTATCCTTGTGGCTGGTTTGGGCCAATATAAGATAGCCTCCACCTTACTTGGGTCCATCTTCAATGACCCTTGTCATACAAAAAATACCCAGTACATAAGTTCTTGCTTGAGGAACTCACATTTTTCAAGGTTGATTGACAACTTCTCTTCTTGCAATCTCTTAAGCACCATCTCCACATGCTTCACATGTTCCTCTGATGTCTTACTGAAGATAATTATATGATCAAGATATACTACCAAAAATATCCCTGTGAAATCCTTAAGCACTTCATTCATGAGCCTCATGAATGTGCTATGGGAATTTGAGAGGCCAAATGGCATAACTCTCCACTCATACAACCCATCAATAGTCTTAAAAGATGTCTTCCATTCATCCCCCTCTTTGATCATAATCTGGGGGTACCCACTTTTCAAGTCCAACTTAGTGAAATACTTTTCACCCCCAAGACAGTCGATCAAATCCTTTATCCTAGGAATTAGAAATCTGTACCTAATTTTGAACCTATTAATTTCTCTATAATTAGTACAAAGTATCCACTTACCACCTTTCTTTGATGCTAAGACCACTGGTATGACACATGGGATGATCGTCTTCTTGATTAGCCCTTGATCTAACAACTACTACACTTGTCTAGCCACATCTAGGCTCTGGTCTAGAGTAATATTTTATGCTACCTTATTTGGAAATGATGCACTAGTTACAAAGTCAATTTGATGATTTATCACTCTTCTAGGAGGCGAAGTGGCAGGAGTCTTATTAGTAACAAATCCTTGTACAAGTTTCCAACAGCTCTCTAATTTCCAATGGAAATGGTTCCTATTTGGGCTTCTCTTCTTCCTTTGGCTTATGAAATATGGCATAGCCTTCACTCCCTTCATCCTTGAGGTAATATATTAACTCCTTCCTACTACTCAACAAGACACTTTGGGTCTTGGGCTGTGGTTCATCTTCTTCCAACACGGACTGTATTTTTAAAGTTGTGTCACCTTTCTTGAAGGATATAGAGTTTTCCTTCCCATCATACACTGCTCCTCTATCATATTTCCAAGGTCCGCCTAGGAGTCTATGACATGCACCCATAGGAAACACATCACATAGTAACTTGTCCTTGTACCCTACAATAGAAAACTCCACCCAAGTTTGCTCATTTACCAACACACTCTGGCCCTTGTTCAACCATGTTACTTTATAAGGATTGACATGAGGTATGTTTGTCAACTTGAGATTATTGAAAGCTTCCTCTGATATAATGGTGTCTGTGGATCTTGAATCCACTATCACTTTACAAACTTTACCAAGGATTTTAAATTTGCTCCTAAACCATGCTCTTCTATGCATGGGCACATCCTTAAATAGTTTTCTAATCAAAACCCTCTTGAACATCAATTTCTCTCCCATCTCTGACTCAATGTGTTCAACCTATGGTGATTTGAAACTTTATGTGTCCTCTTGACCATATGCAATCCGTTTTTCTATTGTTAGAAGAAGTGGGATTATCTAGGCACCTATAGGCAGGGTGACCCAATTGGCCACAATTGTAACATTTCATAAAGTATGAGTTGCTTCTTCTTGAACCCCTTCCTCTACTAGAGCCTCCTTGAGTATCTCTTCCTCTGGTATAATGCACTCTTGGAGTAGTTTCATTACCATGCTCTATCAAGTTGGACTCTCCTTGGTTCCTTTGTTCATTACCTCTACCTTGATAACCACTTCTATGACCCCCTTAATCTCTACCACTAATATTAGAGTCTCCCTTCTTCTTGTTCCTCTCTTCCACCTTTAGAACTAATTGGTGGCACTTTTGAATAGTGGTTGGAGTCCAAAAACTTATCTCCTCTTGGATGTTCCAATTTAGACCACCCAAGTATCTGGCTACCTTGATAGGTTCCTCTTCTTGGATCTTGGACCTAAGGCACAACTTCTGAAATTTCTTTATATAAGAGGCCACATCTAAGTCATATTGTTTAAGACCTTGTCTCTTTCTATGAAGTTGAATTTCATATTCCTGTAGAAAACATTTCTCCTTTACCTTGGTAACCATGGCTTTCCAATTATCTATAGGTTATTTACCCATCCTAACCCTTTCATCGTGTAGATACTTCCACCTTTTTAATGTTGATCCTTTGAGCCTTGACTTTACAACTTTGAGTTTTTGTGCCTCTATGACACCTTCACATTAAAAATGGTTCTCCATCGCCTCAATACACTTCATCACTACTTCTATATCCATCTTTCCACTAAATTGTGGTACTCCTTCCAATGTCTTTCCTTGTAGGTATTTTATGGCTTTCAAGAATGGTTCTTCATTCAAAATGGGGTCTAGTTCAGGGATGATATCTTCCTCAACAATCATTTTACCTATTTCACTTCTCTCAAATTATTTTCCTTTATCTTTGGTGTCAAATACTTCTTGTAGGCCAATTCTCTAGCCTATGAGGGTTCTTATCTAACCCTAATCTTCCAAGGATTATTTAGTCAAATCCTTCACATATTCAACTTATCAATAACATTTAGGAGATCAACTCAATCAACCATAAGCTTCATGGTCATCTTATTTCTTTTTCACACCAAGTGATCCAATAAGGATATCACTATCCACCAATGGAGATGAAGGGCCAAAACAAGGCAATTATATCCAACAGAATGCCTATCAACTTAGTTTTCCATGAAACCCTAAATGAGTTCAAGAACTTGCTCCAAACTCACAAACATGGGGCTATAAGCATAAGACCTAATTAGGTACCTTTTTGCATATAACTTGACTTGAAATTATTCTTAACAAGATGAAAAACTAACTCTAGATCTTAACACTCTTTTCGAGGAGCTAAAGGATTTTCTAGGTCTTTCATTCCCAAATTGTGCGTACATAGGGTTCCTATTTGCAAGCCTATATTTAAGGGTTTCACCATTCACAAAGCATGTCCATTGGGGTTTTAGTTTTCATCATGAAGAACTCACCACAAAATCTTCCCATTACATTTGGGGCTTCTCCATACACATGTCCTCCTCTCCACATTATTCGATTGAAGCAACCAATGCTTTCAATCATTCTTATTGCCTTTGCAAGTCACTGTGAACCCTAGCCATGTATCTCTGGCTCACCAAGGGAATCACTGTAAAATTAGAAAATCAGCTTTCCATGACCCATCCTTCTCCACCCATATAGTAAAAGGAGTCACCTCATCCATTCCAAGAGCATGTACAAGTGCCACAGTGGAATGATGAGCTATGACTCAATTTGAAATTTTTTTTTGGATTAGACCAGCGACAATGCACAAAACAAAAATATTTACAAAATAAATGAAACAAGAAAAAAAACTAATTAATAACATGCAGAAAAAATTAATTACATAGAATATCTCATGCACAAGTCACAGTGAAAAATTTAATCTATTAAAATTGAAAATGTGTACGAAATACTCAATTGTAACTAAATTTCCAATTACACAGTCTATACACTGACTTCCAAACTTCATCCAACCCCACACAGAGGTCAGGGGAGGCCTTATACAGTAAACCATGGAAAAAATACAAATTTTTTTGATAGTTATACAACCATATACTCCAAGATGCATTATTGCATGAAATTTTGTCAATGTTCTCAATGACAACATTGATAACTTTTACAACTTTTTTACTCTTGCACTCTAACTTGGTTAACACACCATAAAACTTCCAACTACTCTAACATGCCTATTAGACCAAAAATTATCTCTCCTAGACTCTAAAAAGCATAAAATCCATGGTTCAACCATTCTTGGAACATTAACCTAATTTGGAAAAATCATTACTTATTATATCAAATGATCTAGTTAGGTCTTCTAACCAAATCAACACACCCTAGGACCTATATAGTCCTATTATTTCATTAGTGGCTTGGATAAGACCACTACAAGACAAAATAAAACTAGGAGCCTAGGTAACCATCTAGCCTTACCTAGGTGCTCCTACACCAAATAGGTCAACCATGCCTTTGGTTTCCACTTAGGGAACTTTCTCCACCATTTTCGCAAACTTGGACAATGTTGTTTGGGCAACTATTAAAAGTTGCAAAAGTTGCAAATGCAACTTTTTACATCTTTTTGCATATTTTTACAACTTCAATAAAATGAGTTCAAACACTCATCTAACCTCATCTTAGACTCCAACCTAGGTTGAAACATGATCCTAAACATCTCCAAGCCCCTGATGACATTATGGTGACATCATCATCTCTTCTAACCAATCAAGAGGCTTTACAACATTTTAGCCCGTAATTGCAAATTTTTAAGAAATTAAGACTTAACTAGACCCTAATTCCTAATGTACTGACATACTATGGTCAACATGACCTTATGGAAAACAAAAAAAATGCCTCACAGGCCTTCACACAACAAAAAACATAGGATTGATTTGCCAGCCCATGGGAGCTCCTGCACCACTTAGTATTATAGAAAGTTTATCAAGAACTTTAGTGCTATATGTGCACCTATGTCAGACACCATTAAAGGTTTAATAAGAACTAAGTTAAAATTGAATGATCAAGATAATCATGGTTTTGAGTTGTTGAATAAAAGGATAGCTACTCAACATGTTCTGGTTCTTCCTAGTTTTGAGAAACTCTACACAGTGAAGTGTGATGCTAGCATGATTGCCATAGGGGCTGTCTTGAGCCAGGATGGAAGAATAATGTCTTTTCACAATGAAAATATGAGGGATTCAAAGAGGAAGTACTCTTCCTTTTACCTAGAGTTGTATGCTCTAGTCCAAGCCTTAGGGAAAGGAGACACTACCTCCTTCTTAAGGAATTTGTGGTTTATACAGACAACCAACCCCTAAGTTACCTCAATTAATAGGAAAAACTCATTCATAAGCATATCAAATGGGTGGACTACATGTAAGAATATACATTCACCATCCAACAGAAGAACGGGAAAAAAAAAAAATTTGTTGATGCACTAAGAAAGAGACTCTTGATAGTACAAGAGGTTCAAGTGAAGAGCATTAGAATTGATAGCTTCAAGGACTTATAGTTAGAAGATGGAGACATTGTAGAGGCCTACAAGATATGCAAGGAGCATCAAAATCATTTTCATGGTGGTTTCTCTCATTACACTTTGCAGAATGAATTTATGTTTAGAGGTGGTCAACTTTGTGTACCTAGAGGGTTAATGAGGGTAAATTTAATTCAAGAAAAGAATAATGGAGCCCTTAGTGGAAATTTTGGAGTCAATGAGACTCAAGAGTTAGTACAAAGATACCTTTATTGGCCAAGAATGAATCTTTATGTTATGAGGTACGTAAAAGTTTGCATTTTTAGCCAAAAGGCTAATGGCACTTCTTCCAATGGTGGTATCTATCAACCCCTTCCCATTCCTAGTAGGCCATGGGAATGCCTTAGCATAGATTTTTTGGTTAGCTTACCAAGGAAAAAATAGGGGTATGATAGAATCTATGTCATAGTAGATTGATTCAGTATGATGGCACATTTTGTAGCTTACATGACTATCCATGATGCTTTTCAAAATGATCAACTATTCTTCAAGCAAGTAGTATGCATACATGGATTGCCTCTTAGTACAGTATCTAACAGAGACTCAAAGTTTATCAGTCATCTTTGGAAAACATTAGGCATAAGCTTAACACTAATCTCTCTTTTGGTTTTGCATATCACCCTCAGGCAGATGGTCAAACCCAGGTGGTATATAGGATCCTAGGTAACCTTTTAAGGTGCCTAACTAAGGAGTATGGTCAAACTTGGGACAAAATATTAGCCAACGCTGAATATGCATACAATGATATAGTTAACATGACCACTGGTAGAAGCCCATGCTAATTTTCCTATGGGATGCACCCAAGGGTTATTCTAGAGATCAGATAGATATGAGATGGAACCTCAAGGAGTGGCTATGCAAAGGATTTCTCCCATGCAATGAAAGAGGTCCGTGATTCAGTTAAGAAGTCATTGAAAGAGAACATTTCCAAGATCAAGCACAAGGTTGATGAAAAGAAGAAAGAAATTCAATTCCAAGTAGGAGATCTTGTGATGAAGCATTTGGAAAAGGAAATATTACAGAAAGGAGTCCCCAACAATTTAAAAATAAGGAGGGGACCTTGTACTATTTTAGCCAAATATGAGAATAACGCATATAAAGTGGAGCTTCTTGATGATATAGGAATTTATCCTATCTATAATGCAGTAGATTTGGTTCTCTAAAATGGTCCAATTCCTAATCTAGATCAGAGTCTCATAGAGGTGATACAAGAACCGGAAGACCTCCAGTTACCTTCCACACAATCTCCAAAAGAAGAGAAGATCTTGAATTCAAGAGTGAGCAAGAAGACCAGACATAAGATCTATTAGGATAATTTGTTCAAATAGAAAGGGAAATAAGATGCAGAGGCTACATGGGTCAAACATATATATTTCAAAAATATAGGAATTGATCCTAACTTGATTAGTTCAGTAGTAACTTAATTTCTTTTGTTTGGGAGTATGGTGCAGGAGAACCTAGGATATCTCTTAAGATCCTATGTTTTTTTTGGCTTGTACTGACCCTAGCCAGGTCAGGAGTTTTTTGAGAGACCTTATAAGTTCTTAATTGTGTGTGTTTTAGTGGAACTAGGTTAGACTTAATCTAATCTAGAAGTGCTTTATTGTTAGTTAGCTATTTTGGCTTAGGTATCTCTTCAGGCTTAACTTTGGAATTTGGACCAAAGGACTTAAAATTATTAGGAAAGAGTGTAATTATGCCTAAATGGATTTTATGATGATTTTACATCATTATATGAAGTTTAGAGGTCATTTGGTTAAGTTAGAAGCACATTTGCAAAAACTATCAAAATGTTGTCATGCAAACATTTGCAACTTTGCAATGTTGCAAGACAACATTGTCCAAACGAGGACAAAATAAATGTTTTAGGGCATGGTTGGTATCCTAGCCACCTATGGTGTGAGGAGGAGTTATAAAATCTCTAAGAGGCCCATATCCCCAGGTTAGATTTTTTTTTGAAGAAATAGAAGTTAAGTAATTTGGCAGTATGGTCAAACCTGGGACAAAATATTAGCCCACGCTGAATATGCATACAATGATATAGTTAACAGGGCCACTGGCCATGTTAATTTGTCTATGGGATACACCCAAGGGGTATTCTAGAGCTCAGATAGTTAGGAGATGAAACCTCAAGGAGTAGCTATGCAAAGGATTTATCCCATGCAATGAAAGAGGTCCATGATTCAGTGAGGAAGTCATTGAAAGAGAACATTTCCAAGATCAAGAAAAAGGTTGATGAAAAGAAGAAAGACCTTAAATTACAAGTAGGAGATCTTGTGATGAAGCATTTGAAAAATTAAATATTACAGAAAGGAATCCCCAACAATTTAAAAATAAGGAGGAGACCCTATACTATATTAGCCAAATATGAGAATAATGCATATAAAGTGGAGCTTCCTGACGATATAGGAATTTCTCCTATCTATAATGTAGTATATTTGGTCCTTTAAAAGGATCCAATTCCTGATCAAGATCAGAGTCTCATAGAGGTGATACAAGAACTGGAAAACCTCCAGTTACCTTCCACACAATCTCCGAAAGAAGAGAAGATCTTGAATTCAAGAGTGAGCAAGAAGACCAGACATAAGATCTATTAGGATAATTTGGTAAAATAGAAAGGGAAATAAGATGTATAGGCTACATGGGTAAAAAATATATATTTAAAAAATATAGGAATTGATCCTAACTTGATCAGTTCAGTAGTGACTTAATTTCTTTTATTTCGGAGTATGGTACAGGAGAACCTAGAATATCTCTTAAGATCCTATGTTTTTTTTGGCTTGTACTGACCCTAGCCAGGTTAGGAGTGTTTTGAGAGACCTTATAATGTCTTAAGTGTGTGTGTTTTAGTGGAACTAGGTTAGACTTAATCTAATCTAGAAGTGCTTTATTGTTAGTTAGCTATTTTGGCTTAGGTATCTCTTGAGGCTTAACTTTGGAATTTGGACCAAAGGAATTAAAATTATTAGGAAAGAGTGTAATTATGCCTAAATGGAGTTTATGATGATTTTACATCATTATATGAAGTTTAGAGGTCATTTGGTTAAGTTAGAAGCACATTTGCAAAAACTATCAAAATGTTGTCATGAAAACATTTGCAACTTTGTAAAGTTGCAAGACAACATTGTCCAAATGAGGAAAAACTAAATGTTTTAGGGCATGGTTGGTATCCTAACCACCTATGGTGTGAGGAGGAGTTATAAAATCTCTAAGAGGACCATATCCCAAGGTTAGATGTTTTTTTGAAGAAATACAAGTTAAGTAATTTGGCACCGTATCTCTTGTTTTCTAGATAGTTTGTAAAAATTACATTGAAAGAATATTTTAATGGATTGAATCCACTCTCTTCATGTAATATTATTGTAGTTATATTTGTTTTATTTAATTGTGCATTGGTTTGAAGTTTTTTTTTTTTTTTTTTTTTTTTTCTATTTTAGGTTTGTAAATACTTTNTTTTTTTTTTTTTTTTTTTTTTTTTTCTATTTTAGGTTTGTAAATACTTTTGTAAAGTAGCTAGTCTCTGGACTGCATTGTGGAAACATGGCTCCCACATGAAACCCTACTATGGAATCATCATGCACTCAAGGGAAATGGTACAAGAGCCTATTTACAATGTACATATGGAAGGATAAGGTCTGAAAGTTAAGTTTTCTATTTTTTTGAGCAAGCCCTAGGCATGTACAAAGCAACTCGGCTAGGAGTTTGCATATGTTAATTGGTGTTTGGTTGTAGGGGTTCAATTGATTTGATGAATCCATTTCATTGAGAGGTTTCTTTGGAGTTGTATAGAGACCCTTAAGGAATATTGAAACATGGATAATCCATTTGAAGACATTTTGAAGCCTAAATTGGTTGGTTGGTTCATGGAGAGCTATTAGACGTAGAAGCCCTTAAATGTATGAATCACCTATACGGATGAATTGGAGAAGGGAGACCTTAAAAATATTGAATAAGTCCATAAAATATGTCTAAATCCAATATTTGTTTATTTTTTTGTTTCGGAAAGCTTTCCAAGATTGGTAAAAAACTAGTGAATTAGGCCTAATAGACCTAATAGGCCTAAAAGACAAGATTGAACCAAGAATTTTAAAATCAATGTTCAAGACCTCAAGACCCCAAGACAAATGGATAAAATTGAGATTGTACAAGGTGTGGGAAGATATTGAAGCCCTTGTAAACACTATCTAGTCAAGAAATCCAAAAAAGAACTTGGATGGATCCAAGAAGGAGTTGAGAAGGGACAATTACAACAATGATAGTTACCCTAGTGAAGCACTAGTTGAAGCCACCTTGTGAAGAGGCATTGAAGAAGTCATAAACAAAATGGAGGATGGCATGGAAGATCCTAGGAGTAAGGCCAAGGTCTTGGAATGATTGGTAATAGTGAGGGTCTTAATCAAGGAGTGCAAGAACACTAGAGAGTATATATCATCTCAGGCTGATAGTCTCCTTCTCACCACTCCCTCCTACAAATCTAGTGCCAAATCCCTCCAAAAAATTTTTGGAGTCTTTGGAAGGAACGTTATATTAGGATATTAAGAGAAAATAAATTGTGCCTAGAGTTTGTTCTCAATTATTGCCTTATGTTCATTAATGAGAATAATTTTGTCTCTCATTGGAAACTTCTTGCCTCACCTCCTTTGGTTTATGATAAGAATATTGTTATGGGATGGAATATTTATAATTTTTTTGATCAATTTGATAAATCCAAAGTTTTGGCTAGACATATTACTATGTGGAAGCCTCCAGGGCCCAATTGGGAAAAACAAAATTTTGATGGTGATGTAAATCATGGGTTAGAGGTTGGTGGAGTGATTATAAGGAATCCTAAAGGATAGTTGGTGTCTTATTTTTCAAGTCTCCTAAAGGACCATACTATCAATAAAAATGAAAGTATGGCTCTTCTTTGGGGGCTTAAATTTTCTCTTTCTATTCGTATAAGGTGACTCAAAATTGAAGGAGACTTGAAAATCAATATTGATGTTGTTAAGATATGAGATTCAGCTAGTTGAAAAGTAGATAGAATCATTAAGGATATTTGAGTTCTACTAACTAGTCTGGATGACTTCATAGTGAAACATATCTATAGGGAGGGAAATGTTGTGGCTGATTCCTTAGTTGTTGTTGGTTTGTGGTTAAACGACTTACACTACTAACAGGATTAAATCAGCGGTCAGAGCTTACCTAAAGCCTTCTATGGTGGGAGGAGTACAACATTACCAATGTAAATCATTAAAGTTAACCTTCTCTTTTTCATATGCTTCAGTTTTGGAGCTATCATGTCCATAAGGGTAAATTTAAATTGTGCCTTAGATTCAAATTTGAAAATTATGATGATAACAGACAGCCAGCTGGACACTCTCTTTGTCTCAGTCAGTACTCAATGAACTGCCATCATTTTAGGGAAATCTTATCTTGGAAATGACCTTATAATTATTTAAGATGCCTTTATTTTAGGCAGGTTGAAAAGTGCAATTTGCATCTTTAGGTTAATCTCCTTGGATTTGAGGATTCTCTAAATGCTTTTCTAGCCTCTTTGATTCAAATTTAAGAGACTACTTGCGCATGACAGAGTGTACTCATTGCAATGAGAGGTGTGAGGAAATTTATTATGATAATGAAGTGGCTAATTATTACATATTAATCCAAAAAAGGGAGGATTTTTTTTATCTAGTGATATCTTGAATTGCCTCTGCAACTTAGTGTGTCTCCTAGATAGTCCCGCCTTGAACTTAATTTTGTTCTAGTTCTAGGCTTTGGTTTTTATGCATCTAGAAGCTATGGGGGTGATAAATTGACAATTGAACTAGACAAAATTGATGATAAATATAAAAATAACACAATTGTTATGTTCATTTTTAGAAAAGGGTAAATTCTCTCCTTCATGGAGAATATGAGTGGAGATGATGAGAATGTTTCTCACCAGTATGTGTCCACTTGGAACAAGAGGAGGGAAATATTAATGGAATTATGTTCTACATAAATGAGGACATTACTTCCAAATACATGAGGTTATCTACTGAAGGAAAAACATGGAAGAAAACCAGTCAGGCTCCATACCAGGCTTTTCTGAACTAACTCTTTTAACTTTATGAGCACCCAATTAGTAGATAGGGTGGTTAAAACTATGAGAATCTCTCAGAGTTTTGGCCAGAGGTGTGTGCAATAGTTACATGAAATATTTTACTTTGGAGGGTATATATGGTTATTTATATTTCTACCATCTCCCTTTTCTCAATCACCTTTGGAAGTAGGATTTCATCTCCACACCTTTTTTTCTGTTACACTCCATGGAAAGTAATATTAATGAAATTATAAAAGAAAAATCCAATGGGAATTTTTTTAATTTTACATCAGGGATTGATGTACCACCTTTACAAGTTTCATTTGGATTTGTCTCATCTTAGAAATGTCTCTATTCAACAAGTTGTCACTAGGCCCTCCCAATCCTCATTGTCGCATCCCCCTCCAGAAGTAAATCTCATCCCTCCCACTGGCATGTGTAGAAAGAGGTACATAAAATCCCTTTAGGATTAAGGGTTCCACACAGGTGGCCCACATGGATGACTCTACTGGTAAATTAAAGAAGAAAAAGTTGATAACCCTAGCCAAGATACTAAATCCCATAAAAAGCTAAACATACCACATACCAAGTTGATTCAGATGTTGAGATTATGGAGGAAGAAATCACCCCGCATCATTCCAATAGAATTTCTAAGGGAAAAGGAAAAATAAAAATGGAAGAGTTGAGTCTAGAAGACTCTAAACAGATGAAGATTAATGGTGAAGATGAATCTAAGAATGAATCCTCATCCCAAGTGTTGGAGAGCCTTAAATGTGACATGTACCTTACCCCTGTGGCTATTACCAATCCTATTATTTATCCTGCCTTGCCTCAAATTTTGCAAAACAATTTTGTTGTGGAATAAATTTAGGTTAATGATACCCTTAGTCCAATTCATACCCCAGGTGGTATCATTAGAAAAATTAAACAACATTTTTTTGGTATTGAAAGTGGCCTTCAAAACCTTAGGGATAAAGTGGTGAGTTTCGATAAGCATCTGTAAGATGTGAGTAGATTCATGTTGAAGGTGATGCATGGATCCGATTCGACCTTGTGTCTGTTGTAAGTATATGTGAAAGGTGGCAAGCTGAAGGAAAATTAAGATTACAAAGATATATTCTAATTCCTTTATGAGGAGTGGGCCAGAGTTTTAATATCAAAGATGCCGACCAGGAAGAAATCATGATGAAGAGTGTTGGTCATTTTTTTTGGCTTCTTACTGGCCTTTGGGGCCTTAGTTTTAATACTTTGTCTTATAGCTTTGATGCTAAGGTTAACTTTCCATGTGTTTTCCCTGTGTGGCACATGTTCTATAATTTTAATACTGCTAAGACTTTGAACTCTATTAGATTTGGTTGTTTTAATTTACTTGCTATGCGGTACTATGACTATGGTAGGAGGTCTAGTTATAATTGGTCTTTTGTTTCTAATAGAGGTAGAGTTATGATGTTGTTTCTTATATTGGCTAATATTCAATAGTTTCTATTAATGTGCTTTTAATGGTTGTCAACTATTAATCCTTTGGGACAGTTCTGATTATACTTTGGGACAACACCTTGGTTTTGTTGTTGCTTTTATAAAAAAAAACATTCAATATTAGTCAAATTAATATAAATTTGAAATATTAGAAAAAAATTAACTTTATTAAAATTAATATTAAATTTTAATTTTTTAATAAAAGAATAAAATTTAAATTCTATCATTTATTAAAATAAAAAATAAAAAATTCATTGAATTATCTAAATTATTTATAAAAAAAATTTTATAAAAAAATATAATATAATAAAGAAAATATGAATAAAAAGTGTATTTTATCATATTTTAATAAAATAAAATATAAAATAAAGTAATTAAAAAATTATTTAAATGTTGTTTCAATCATCAATAATATTTTATAAAAAAAATGGAATTTTACTTTTTTTTGTTGAAGGTTCAAAACTGATAATCCTAAAGGATCATATTTGTCATTAGTATACAAGGAAACAATTTTTGGACTGTTGGTAACATGATCATCGAGTGATAGCATTCAGTCAAGCATAATAGACACCGAAACAGTCAAGTGCAGAGGACACCAAAATAGACAAGTGCAATAGTCACCAAAACTGTTAGTGCAAGTAAACACCAAAATCAATGAACACCAATAAGCACTATCTCTGATAGATAGTTTAGAGAGTAAACAGAGAGCATGGTTTACAGAGTAAACCGATAGACAGTTCAGAGATATTACCAAGAACAGACTATAGAGCAACCCGAGCACTAGTCTACTGAGAGACAGTTTTATTTATGAGAAATGTGGATTTGAGTTACACATAAGATAAAAAACTTTAGTTTTATAATTAGCTTTATGCTTGGTTGTAAGACCATTTCTTGAGGAACAAGTAAAGGATATTTAATTGTTTTAATCAGTATAACTAATTATAAACATGGAAACTAGGAGATCAAGGTCAAGTTGTAAACCTTTGATGATAGAGTTTTTATTGTAAAGCGTGAAACCTAATTAAGTTAATACATTGTATAAATAGATATAGTAATAAATCAGAAGATGATGATTGTAGTCACATTAGACATCTATGGATCAGATAGAGAGTCTCATGTAGGAGGACACAAAAGACTGAATTCAGTTATGAAGAACAAGATTCAAGGCTACCGAGTAGAACATCGGTATTAATCAATCACTATAGGTGATACATATACATTTTCCACTTAAAGGATCTGTATTTAGAAATTGAGGATTGCATACCATCAAGTCTGCAAGTATTTTAGACTACTCTCTAGCAATTTTAACAAATAAAAGAAATCATTTAAGAAGGTGGACTTAACAGTTTTATTGTAAATCTCTTAACCGAGTGCATAGTTAACAGGTGTTTCTAAATATCTTAACTGAGTAGACCGAACCAGTCTAAAATGTTACTCCTAACAGGGTAAGATCATCAAAAGTGATCACACTTGTAGCCTTAACCAACACCTTCCATTCTACAGATAGTGAAGCTTTGTGGATTCCATCCCCACCATTGTTTTTAACTTCTAACAAGGGTTTTATGTGTTACCAATTTTTGTGTCATGTGTAACTACTTTTCATGAATGTTTCTATGACTGTTTACATGCAATTAAGTTTATGGTTTTATATTACATGCATAAGGTAGAAAATTAATATGGTCGGTAATGCAAGAACATATTACTAAGGGTTAATTGATAAATAAGTTTTAAGGGTACTGATTCACCCCTGCCCTCTGAGTACACACCATTCCATTATTCCAACAATTGGTATCAGAGCTAGATCTCTTATTTAGAAAAGTTTAAATCACTTGAGAGAAAAGATCATACAATAGAAAGCTATAAGCTTGATCTTAGAATATTGAGAATCAGAAATGGCAGATATAAATCTTCTATGAGAAATATAAAGAAGCAAGAATCAAGATGAGAGAGCTACTCAATGATAGAAAAGTTATGACATATCACTTAAATGAAATAGACTATCATGAAGAAGAGATAACTTATTTGTTTGAGTCATCAAGATCTACATCTAGCAATACATCAGACATATCTAAAGAAATCATTACAATTCTAAATGAAATAGATCAATATCTGGCAGAAAAAGTAAAGGTACTACAAATTGGTCAAAAGACACAGATGGTAAGAATGATTGATGTTATGAATAATTCTAGACAAGTTGAACAAGAAATAACATTAGCTATTGTTGACAGGAGAAAGATCACTAAAAAACTACAAGAGAGAGAAATTGAGATACAAAGAATTACTGGACATCATCATGAGATCACCAATCAAATAGTTCTTATGAGTCATGAAGTCAACTGAGTGAACATAGAAATCAATGGGAAATTGGAAGCTATTAGTGAAATAAGAGAAGAAAATGAGAAACCAAAGCATGAAGTAAGGATTTAGTAGCAACATAATGATATGATCAAGAAAGATAAAGAAAATACAAAAATAATGGATGATTTTCGGAATGGAAAAGAAGAATCAACAACAATACCGGTCTAGGGTATACCAAGCATGGAGAATCATCAAAATGAGCTGATAAAAAATATGTCTACACAAATCAAAGAACAAAGAAGCAATCATGCAATCACTGTGGAAAACCAGGCCACACTTCAAATGTTTGTAGGAGAAAAGCTAAAGGTATTCCTAAATCCATTTCTATATTCATAGGAAATTGTTATAACTATAACAAGCATGGACACAAAGAACATGAATGAAGAGCTAAGGTGAACCAACCAAAGAAGTAATCCTACATAGAAAAATATTGCTCTGTACTTGCAAAATTCATGGCCACACATCTTATGAATTTAGTAAAAACAAAAAGGAAGCATGGAAAAAAAAAAGAAAAAGAAAATGCTTATCAACTAAGAAGAGTGGATAACTCATATGTTTTTTATTACAAAACATAGACAAATTGCACAACATGTGGTAGATATGGACACATAGCTGCAAACTGCATGAGAAAATGGATACGAAGGTCAAAAAATTGGAATAACTCTTGAATGGAATACTTACACTTTCATAAGGTCAATCACCTAAGAATGGACTACAGAGACCAAGTGACAAAGTCAAGCACTTTTGCTAATGGGAACACTATTGAAGATATCAGGAGAATGAGAAATCAAATGTTGAGGAAAGCTTCAAGAAAAGATGATGCTGGACCAAGCACTATAGTTGGTGACACCTCATACAATGGATCTAGTGATATCACCACCCCAACCTAAGCATACAAGTAAGTATGTAACTTCATTATACAAAGCTATATTTTACATCAGTTCCAATATTCATAGATAATATGCCAAACTAGCATGAATGGAGATGCACTATAGTATTACTTGTTATGATTTTGTGAATCCAATCTCGTTGGTCAATACATACCAATAATCTTTGGTATACATATTAAAATCAAGTTTTCAATACAAACCAAGCATCGTCAGTAATCATGTAAAAGACAATCAAGTCTTTGCTACATACCGAGCACCGTCGGTGAAAATGTCAAAAGTGCAACTAATTTGTCACTTACCCCAAGCGTTTTATAATCACCAAGGATGAATTTGGTATGATGCCCAAGAATCATTATTACTGAGTGGTAGCTAAAGTATTAATTGTGCCACTTAGGTCATTTACTATAAATAGGGCATCGAAGTGCTCATTCACTCACAAAGTGAAAAAGAGAAAATACAGCAAAGTGAAGCAGAGCGACCAAAAGAAACAAGTTTGCAGATTGATTAACAACAGATTCAAAGTCTATTCCAAATATATTTCAATATCTACAATGAATATCATGTAAGTACCAAGACTTACTGAGCTCACATTTCATTTACGGAGAAGCCCTAATTTCACAAAAAATGGTAACTACATCGCGAGTCACCAAGATCAAGAATGCGAAGGACAAGAAGGTCAACCTGATCAACAACTCTACCTGTGAAGAGCCCAAGTATAAATATTTCCCTAAGGTTTCTTCACAAACCAACAACCAAGGAGTGTTCTTAAGTATAGCTCCTAGGGTTTTTCTAGTTGAAGATGTCTGAGCATATATCCACTGCAAAGTTGCAGAGATCGGAGATCTTGAGGTTAAAAAGGCTTACAAGAAGCTTTGCACAGATAGAAACCTTAAATATGAACATAAATAAATTGAGGTGAAAGGGTTAAAAAGTGTCATAATGTTTCCAAAATATTTCAAGACCGAGTGGATTCACATAGTACTTAGCCAAGTACATGACAGGAAAATGTGGTTGGATGAAACAAAACCAATCACTAAGGATATGATTCACGCAATAATCGGTTATCCAGTAACCAAAATGGAAAAATCTCTAAAAAATCCTTCTCGCCTCATTATTTAAAAGATGACAGGTGTAGTATGGGATGATAGATGTTTGAAAGTTAATTCCATCACCATCCTAGAGATCAAGTTTGGTTCATGTGTGCTTGGATACAAGGTATTCCAAGCTAGCCGACTGAATAGCATATCATATGGAGTAGTTGGCACTGCCTATAAGATTGTAAAGAAGGGACTACAAATCGACTTATCTAAGCTTCTACTAAAGAAATTGGAGGAGAACATGAGGACCATTAGGTCAGCCAAATCTAATTCATGTAAGTTCAGTTCACCCCTCATGTGCACATTTTTATATTTCCTAAATTTCTTCCCATCTATCGGTAATGTCAATTGGGACCGATAACTACACGAATTAGTGAATTAATAAAGTCACTAGGGGATAGCTTCATATCAGTAATAGATGAATACTTCAGTAGCTTCAATGATAGAATGTAGAAAAGAATGAGAATACCTACACAAATAGTGGAACAGTATAAAGATGAAATATGTTTCATAGTGGATACAGACACCACTTTAATAAAACTAGATATACTGAGAACAACATGGTTCCCACCATTGGATTATGAGATCAACATTGATCAAGCTACAAAGGCTATTAATGTGTTGCTAAATGAAGTAGTGGAAAAATCATTAAGCAGGTTTGGAAATTATGAAGAAGCCAAGGATAGAATAAAAATTGGCCTAGTAGCGAAGAAAATTGATGGAAATAAGACAAAATGGTGAGAACACTTGAAAATAAACTTTTGGTAGATGATAAAGATTCAGAAGAAGATGTCACAAAGGGACAATCACCCGTTGATGAAGATAAAAAATTGTGTAATTCAGAATCTACTGAGTCTGATGCACCACCAGTAAAGAAGGCAAAGGTTGTAAATGTGACAGCTACATCAAGAATATAGAGTAAGACTACCAAAGATACAGACTCACCACCGGTGAAGGGTAAAAGCACAATAATCTGTCACCCTTTTACAAAGGAAAAGGACGACAAAACCAAAACTGTAAAACTTCAAGGGCATAAAATTCACATTTCTGTTGAGAATTTGAAGATGATGTAAACTAA
>MU223575.1:3712800-3724873 GCA_018584345.1 Thuja plicata | reverse complement strand
GACTTGGCCACGTAGGCGCCATTCGGTGCCACTTAAACTCGGCCGAGTTAGACTGGGCCGAGTTTAACTCGGCCGAGTATGACGCGAATGAGCGCCCAAAATTGTCCTTAGGGGTGACAGATTATTGTGCTTTTACCCTGAAGACAAGTATAGTGGGAACTTATAAGATAAATCCTCAAACTGGGAAAATAGGACTGAGATAAAGAAGGAGATATATCAAAGGTAAAGAGGGTAAGGAAGATACTGAGAAGAATGAGAAAGAACAAGGAGTTCAAATAGAAAAGCTCAATGTTCCTCACACAGTTGATAAAGTTTCACAATCAATCATCGACACTGGGAGCATATCACACTGAAAGATAAGACAATGGATAACCTTATCCCCGGGAGATCAAACCAAGATAGAAGAAGCCATAATAAAGGAAATGGTTACATACAAGTATGTACCAATACAATTCAATAAGAAAATGCCATAAGATCTTAGTGATAGAATATCAGCAAGGTGGAAGAAGAAGAAGAAGAATGGTAACACTAGATGAAATTATTGATATACCAGACCATGATCCTAGAACATTGGATCTAGATTCACTTACCAAGTATGGAGAACTCTGTAAAAGGACAACAATACAGGACAAGCTCAAAAAGGAGCACAAGAACTCACAAGTCCTAGAAAGCACAAAAGAAATATTATTGCAGATTCTTCCTGACACCAACATTGATCAAAATGCTCCAATACTTGATTAAATAGGAGTTATGACTAATGCTATTACATCACAGAATGTAGATGCAGACAAGGTCATTAAGGAACGTGCTAAGCAAAAGTATCAATACAAATTAACTAATAAAATTAGCCAAGAAGTGGTAGAAAGTAAGGTAAAAATTTCTGAATTAGTAACTACAATGGAACCAATGTTATCATAGGTAGTTAAACTAGTTCAAATTTTTTTCACAATTGAGCATTTCACTACTGAGCATAGTGAAAAGATAGCCAAAATAGATGAAGATCTTAAGGATAGTGCACAAAGACTCACAACCGAAGAAAATGCATTCCAATTGCATTACAAGAAGATTGTAGAAGCAAAATGGTTGAGACTATAACTTCAAAAGGCTAAAGTAGAATTAGAGATGAGGTAACCAAGATATAGGCTATGTTACTCCTAAATCTCACACTGTTATTGAAATATATGACTTTGGTAAAAGCATTGATTGCCACCCCAAAGATGTTTGTTCTCGAGAGTATATATGACATGCACACTACTATCACATTGGAATACATGACCCTGGAACACCTCCAAGAGAAATCAGAGAAGATAATGGAAGACAATTAAAAATCCCATGCCCACATACTTGACAAGATGTAAGTATTACACCTTTGTCATTATTTTCAAAAAAGGGGGAAATTATATGTGAAAGGGGGAAACTATATCTAAAAGGGGGATATTATATGTATACATGTGAAAGGGGAAAATGTACAAAAGGGGAGAACATATCAAAGGAAAAATAGGGATATATACAAAGGAGAAACATTTACATATCGAGGCATGCACATAGGGGGAGTCATTGAAAAGGTATACACTTGGTGTAGATACTGAACATTTCATTTTTCACATATCAGTTTTTGATACTAATGCCAAATGGGGAGATTGATAATCCTAAAGGATCATATTTGTCATTAATATACAAGGAAACAAATTTTAGACTATCAATTACATGATCATCGAGTGACAGCATTCAGTCAAGCACAATGGACAAAAAAATAGTCAAGTGCAGATGACACTAAAAATAGACAAGTGCAGTGGTCACAAAAAATGTTAGTGCAAGTAAACACCAAAATTAATAAACACCGATATGAACTATCACTGATAGATAGTTTATAGAGTAAACTGAGAGCACAGTTTATAGAGTAAACCAATAGAAAGTTCATATACATCACCAAGAACAGACTACATAGAAACCCAAGCACTAGTCTAATGAGAGACAGTTTTATTTTTGATAAACGTGGATCTGAGTTACACGTTAGATAAAAGACTTTAGTTTTATAATTTTCTTTATGGTTAACTATAAAACCATTTCTTGAGGAACAAGTAAAGCATATGTAATTGTTTTAATCAGTCTAACTGGTTGTAAACATGCAAACTAGGAGATTAAGGTCAAGTTGTAAACCTTTGATCATAGATTTTTTATTGTAGCCACAACATACATCTATGGATCAGATAGAGAGTTTCATGCAGAAGGACACAAAATATAGAATTCAGTTATGAATAACAAGATTCAAGGCTACCGAGCATAACAGAGGTATTAATCAATCACTGGTGCATGAGAACCTTTATGTGGGCCCTCACCTTCTTATTTTGGTGTGTCAAATGCATGTAAGTAGCAATAAGAGTCATCATGTTGGTTGACTCAAATTTTGGTTGTGTTTAGGCTAAGAGTTAGTCCTAGGGGACTGTTTGTCTTCTTAAGTTTACTTTGTCCTTAATTCTAGCAAAATGTCAAGTTGAGGTGTTTGGGTTTAGAATTTAGTGATTAGTGGTCATGTGATGCATATGAGTGCTTTGGTAAGCCTCATAATGGTCTATTTTTATTGGGGAACAAAAAGTGTACAAGCAACTAAAAGTTGCTAAAAAGTTGCAAGCAACTTCTTAAGAGTTGCCAAGCAATTTCTTGCTTTTGTAAGGGTTGTCTAACCCAAGAGACACAATAGACTCTCAAGACCTAACAATCACTAAAGGAAAAACATATTTAATGCTTGGGGAACCCTAATGTAAGGGTTTGTTTTTTTTTTTTTTAAATATTTGTGAAGTTACTGTACGGGGAAGATAGACTGGTGAAGTTCAGTGGGTAACAATCCTTGTTATGACTGATATCTTGTGAATACAGTGGAGTTTTGCAAATATCTGAAGCATTTTTGTTTTTTATGTGTGTTTATACTATCTTATGTGTGTAATAGTTTAGATTCTTTGAAATCTTATTAGCATCTTTTGTTCATATCTCTGTTCTGCCAGTGCTCTGCCAGTTTGGAGGGCTTATTGTAAATGGGCCTATAACGCTCTTGTCCATTGTGGGACTTCCATGGAATCATGGAAACTAAAGGTATAGACCCTATTATATATGTACACAAATGTAGGGCCCTTGAAAAGCAAGACAAACAATTCTTTGGAGATGCCCTAGGCGAGTTTAGCAAGAACTTGGCTAGGTTCCAACAACGTTCAAGAAGCTCTAGCAGTTAGAGGATGAGGTTTCAAGATAAGCCCTTTTTAGGAAGTCACAAGGCATGCATGAAGAACACCTGATGTAAAGGAGAGGGTTTGATAAACTTGGGAAAGGTGTTTTCACACACCATCTTCAACAGTCACTATGAAGAGGCTTAAAACCCTTAAAACCCTCACTTTTGGCAAAGTATGTTGTACGATCTCTTGGGTACCTGAGACCCCAAAAATCACTTAGAGGGGCTCATTTTAAGAAACTATTATTCACACCAGGGTTGGTGAATCCCTAAGGGTTTTTCACAAAAGCTCCTACAAATCTGGGTGGAGGGCTAATTGGGCTAGTCTAGTAGCCCTATTTTCCAAAGGAACCCCTAGATCGGGTGCTTCCAAAACCTCAAGAATGCATGGAGAAGGTGTAATTGGTCCTAAAAAGACATATGAAGTCTTGATTTCCTCTGTTGAAGAACAGAAAGAAGCTAGGAGCCAAAAAGACCCTTTTTAGCCTATGTGAGAGGCTAGTTGAGTGAATGCAAAGCAAGAAGCTGTAAGAATGGGAGTGTGAAACTTGGTGGGAAGGTTAGGTAGGTTAGGGGAAGTCCTTAGAAGAATAAGGAAGCCTAGAGACCTATAGTGGTGTGGAGAGACACTGAGATCCTAGTGGAGGATCAGGAGCATAGACAAGCTTGTCTATCCTAGCTTATCCCATCAGATTGGTATCAGAGCATTTAAGGCTTGGGAAGTGAAAAGTGGATGATTCAACCAGCATAAGTATTAGTGGGAACATCACAAAAGAAGAAAATGGTGACTAATGCAGAGCTAGCTAAGAAGGTGGAAGATCAGGAGGAAACTAATAGACTCCTGCAGGAAAGGTTGTATCAGATGGAACAACTTTTGGTTGATGTCCAAGCAAAAGAAGATAAGGTGAAAGATAGGATGAAGGAGCAAGATTCCAAAGTGAAAGAGGAGACCATTGATGATGATGTACCTACACCTGATCCTCCAACCCAAGACAAGAAATTTTGTAAAGCTTTGAAGGCTATCACTGGCAAGGCACTTGAAGGTGTCCCATTACTGACTGGCAGAATGGATACAGAGCTTGTGCTGCAGTGGATTGAAGGCATGGAGAATCACTTTGAATGTGAAGAGATCTCAGAGGCACAAAAGGTCAAAGTGGCCAAATCTAGGTTGAGGGGACAAGCTTTAACCTGGTGGAACTACTTGCAAGGTGAAAGGGAGAAAGAAGGAAAGAACCCAATCTCTAATTGGAAGGAAATGGCTAACAAAGTTAGGGAAGCATACCTACCAGCTAATTATGAAATTCAGCAGCATAGGAAGAGATTGAATCTCAAATAGAAAGATATGGATGTAGCCACCTACACTGAAGAGTTCCACAAGTTGAGCTTAAGGTCCAAGATCAAAGAAGAAGAAAGTGTCAAAGTGGCAAGGTACCTAAGTGGTTTGAAATGGAGCATAGTAGAGGGGATGAGTTTGTTTACTCCCACCACCGTACTTGGATGCCAGCATATATGGCACAAAAGATTGAAGACAAATAGAGAAGAAAGAAAGAACCTAACTCCAAGAATAGGGGAAGAGGTAGAGACTCTAGAGGGGGTCATAGAGGTGGATCTAGTAGAGGTGGTGAATCAAGAATCCAAGGAGAAAGCAGGCTATTGGAACATAGTTCATATTTCAATCGTAGAGGCTCTTATAGTAGAGGTAGAGGTTCACAAGGTAATAGAGGAAGAGGAGCAGGAAGAAGTAGCTCTTATTTTGCCACCATGAAGTGTTATCAGTGTGGACAACTTGGACACCCTGCCTATAGGTGTCCTGATAAACCAACTACTTCTCATAGTGAAAGGAAGGTTGCTTATACCCAAGAAGACAGCAGCAGCTCATGCATTAATGAGGTCAGCAAATTGGAATCAGAAATAGGTGAGAACCTAATGTTTAGAAGAGCACTTATCAGGCAGCCTAATCAAGGTGAAGCCAAGCAAAGAAGAGCTCTTTTTAGAGTCAGATGCAAGATATAAGGAAAACTATGCAAGGTTATAGTAGAGTTAGGGTCTACTAATAACATCATAGCAGAGGAAGCAACAAAGAAGTTTAAGCTCGCAAAGGTTCCACATGAAAATCCATACAAGGTGACTTGGTTGAACCAGAAGCAAAGTGTACTAGTTAATGAACAGACATGGGTTGAGTTTTCTATTGGAGGATATAAAGATAGGATTCTTTGTGATGTCTTACCCATGGATGCATGCCATCTTCTATTGGGAAGACCCTGGCAGTTTGATAGGAAGATGATCTATGATGGAGAAGACAACTCCATTGCTTTCAAAAAGGATGGAAGGACTTTCAAAATTTAGTCCTTAATAGTGAATGAAGAAGGCACTTCTAAGACACCTAGTGTGTTTCTTAGCAGTGGTAAGGAGTTCCTACATGCACTACAAGATGAGGACACCATACGATGTGCTTTTATGGTGAAACCAAAGGAGGAAGACAAGAAGTTGAAGGCAGATTTACCATTGGAAGTGCAACAAATGTTAGAGGAATTCAGAGATATTGTAAGTGATGGAACCCCTACCACCTTACCTCCAAGAAGAGCTATAAGTCATCAAATTGACTTTGTACCTGGTGCATCTCTGCCTAATAAAGCAGCATATAAGCTTACCCCAGATTAGAATAAGGAAGTAGCAAGGCAAGTGCAAGAATTATTGGATCAAGGGCTGATCAAGAAGAGTATTAGTCCATGTGCAGTCCCAGTGGTCTTAGCATCCAAGAAAGGAGGAAAATGGAGAATTTGCACAGATTCAAGAGCTATTAATAGGATCACTATCAGGTATAGGTTCCCAATTCCAAGAATAGAAGATTTGATGGATTACTTAGGAGGTGCTATGTATTTCACAAAGCTGGATTTGAAGAGTGGTTATCACCAAATTATAATTAAGGAGGGTGATGAGTGGAAGACCGCTTTTAAAACAACTGATGGATTGTATGAATGGCTTGTGATGCCATTTCAGCTTACCAATGCCCCAAGCACATTTATGAGGTTGATGAATGAGGTCTTGAAGGACTTCACAGGCAGATTTGTAGTGGTGTATCTTGATGATATACTCATCTACAGCAAGACAAAAGAACACCTGGAACACTTAAGGTTGGTTATGAAGAAGCTACATGAAGAGAAATTAGCCATCAACCTAGAAAAGTGTGAGTTCACGCAGAAAGAGCTGATTTATTTGGGCTTTGTAGTGTCCAAGGGTACTCTGAAAATGGACCCAAGCAAGGTAGAGGCAATCTTGAATTGGCCTGCTCCCAAAACATGGACTGAAGTTAGAAGTTTCCATGGCTTGGCACAATTTTATAGGAAGTTTGTGAGGAATTTCAGTGGGATATGTGCACCAGTGCTTGACACCATCAAAGGAGGACTCAAAACCAAGTTCAAATGGACTGAGGCAGCTGAGGAAGCATTTCAAACATTGAAACAAGAGGTAGCTACAAAACCTATTTTACTCCTACCTACTTTTGAAAAATTGTTCACCATTGAATGTGATGCAAGTGGTGTAGTAGTAGGGGGTGTATTGAGTCAAGAAGGAAGGCTTGTGGCATTCTTCAGTGAAAAAATCAATGAGGCAAAGAAGAAGTATTCAGCTTATGACTTGGAGTTGTATGCATTGGTACAATCTCTCAAGAAGTGGAGGCATTACCTTTTGCCAAAAGAATTTGTTGTCTTTACTGATAATCAGGCTTTAAGCTATATCAACACCCAGGAGAAGCTTAGTAACAGGCACTTAAAGTGGATGGAGTATCTCCAATCCTTTACTTTTACAATCAAGCATAAGAAAGGGCAGCTCAACAAGGTAGTAGATGCCTTGAGTAGGAAGTTATTAACTATCCAAGAGGTACAGTTGCAAAGCATTGGAATAGTAGGTTTCAAAGACTTATATGAGGAGGATGAGGACTTCTCACAAGCCTACAAAGTGTGCCTAGAGTTTGAAAACCATTTTCATGGTGAGTTTGCAGATTATAACCTTCAGAATGGACTATTGTTTAAAGGTAATCAGCTTTGTGTACCTAGAGGATCCATGAGGGAAAATTTGATCCAAGAGAAGCATAATGGCAGCCTAAGTGGTCATTTTGGCATAAACAAGACTTTGGAGTTAGTATAGAGATACTACTTTTTGCCTAAGCTAGGAAGGGATGTCAGGAGGTATGTAGAGCAATGTGGAATATGTCAGAGAGCCAAAGGAGGTTCAAGCAATGCAGGACTCTATCAACCTCTACCAATTCCAAATAGGCCTTGGGAGTGTGTAAGTATGGACTTTGTGGTTGGAATCCCTAAAACCAAATTAGGTATGGATAGCATTTATGTTGTGGTTGATAGGTTCTCTAAAATGAGTCACTTGATTCCTTGTAAAACAACCCACGATGCAAGTTATGTAGCACATATCTTCTTCAAAGAGATAGTTAGGATTCATGGACTCGCTTTGAGCATTGTATCAGATAGGGACAGCAAGTTCATGGGCCACTTTTGGAAAACCTTATGGAAAAGGTTGGGAACTAATATCTCTTTTAGTTCAACATACCATCCTCAAACTGATGGTCAAACTGAGGTCATCAATAGGGTGCTTGGCAACTTGCTAAGGTGTCTAACTAAGGAGTATGGGTAGACTTGGGATCTTATTATATCTCAGGCTAAATATGCATATAATGATAGTGTGAACAAGACCACAGGAAGAAGTCCTTTTGAGATTGTTTATGGGAGACATCCTAGAGGAGTGTGTGAGTTGAGAGATTTAGGTTCCATGGCGTTGAAGAGTGGACAAGATAAATATCTCACTCAAACTATCAAGGAGGTTCAATAGCAAGTGAAGAAAACTATGATGGAGTCTACTCAAAGGCTCAAGGCTAAAATATATGAAAAGAGGAAAGAAGTACAGTATCAGATTGGGGACTATGTGATGGTCCATCTCAGCAAAGCAAGAATGCAAATAGGCATGCCTACTAAGCTACAGATGAGGAGAGTAGGTCCATGCAAGATTTTAGCCAAGTATGGAGAGAATGCCTACAAGGTGGACTTACCTTTAGAGTTAGCCATCTCACTAGTGTTCAATGTTGTAGACTTGGTCGGATTTAAGGGTGATCTCAATCAGCAAGGTACAGCTCCACCAAAGGTACTACAAGACATTGACACCAATACCATGCCTAAGAAGGAACCAGCCAAAGCAGAGAAGATCCTAGAATCCAGGGTGAAGAAGGCAACTAGACATCAAGTCTACATGGAGCATCTAGTCAAATGGAAGGATCAACCTACATCTGAAGCCACCTGGGTTGAAGAGGGATAGTTCTAGAAGTTTGGGATTGATCTAGCACTTCTAGACCCCAAGGTGCCTTAGCTTGTGCTGAGGGGGAGTATGGTGTAGGAGAACCTCTATGTGGGCCCTTACCTTCTTATTTTGGTGTGTCAAATGCATGTAAGTAGAAATAAGAGTCATCATGTTGGTTGACTCAAATTTTGGTTGTGTTTAGGCTAAGAGTTAGTCCTAGGGGACTATTTGTCTTCTTAAGTTTACTTTGTCCTTAATTCTAGAAAAATGTCAAGTTGAAGTGTTTGGGTTTAGAAGCTAGTGATTAGTGGTCATGTGATGCATATGAGTGCTTTGGTAAGCCTCATAATGGTCTATTTGTATTGGGGAACAAAAAGTGTTCAAGCAACTAAAAGTTGCTAAAAAGTTGCAAGCAACTTCTTAAGAGTTGCCAAGCAATTTCTTGCTTTTGTAAGCGTTGTCTAACCCAAGAGACACAATAGACTCTCAAGACCTAACAATAAATAAAGGAAAAACATATTTAATGCTTGGGGAACCCTAATGTATGTGTTTATTTGTTTTTTTTGAAAAGAATTGTGAAGTTACTGTATGGGGAAGACAGACTGGTGAAGTTCAGTGGGTAACAGTCCTTGTTATGACTGATATCTTATGAATACTGTGGAGTTTTGTGAATCTCTGAAGCATTTTTGTTGTTTATGTGTGTTTATACTATCTTATGTGTGTAATAGTTTATATTCTTTGAAATCTTATTAGCATCTTTTGTTCATATCTCTGTTCTGCCAGTGCTCTACCAGTTTGGAGGGCTTATTGTAAATGGGCCTGTAACTTTCTTGTCCACTGTGGGACTGCCATGTAATCATGGATACTAAAGGTATAGACCCTATTTTATATGTACACAAATGCAGGGCCCTTGAAAAGCAAGAAAAACAATTTTTTGGAGATGCCCTAGGCGAGTTTAGCAAGAACTCGGCTAGGTTCCAACAACATTCAAGAAGCTCCAGAAGTTAGAGGATGAGGTTTCAAGATAAGCCCTTTTTAGGGAGTCACAAGGCATGCATGAAGAACACCTGATGCAAAGGAGAGGGTTTGATCAACTTGGGAAAGGTGTTGTCACACACCATTTTCAATAGTCACTGTGAAGAGGCTTAAAACCCTTAAAACCCTCACTTTTGGCCAAGTACATTGTACGGTCTCTTGGGTACCTGAGACCCCAAAAATCCTTTAGAGGGGCTCATTTTAAGAAAGTTTTATTCACACCAGGGTTGGTTAATCCCCAAGGGTTTTTCACAAAAGCTCCTACAAATCCGGGTGGAGGGCTAATTGGGCTAGTCTAGTAGCCCTATTTTCCAAAGGAACCCCTAGATCGGGTGCTTCCAAAACCTCAAGAATGCATGGAGAAGGTGTAATTGGTCTTGAAAAGACATATGAAGTCATGATTTCCTCTGTTGAAGAACAGAAAGAAGCTAGGAGTCAAAAAGACCCTTTTTAGCCTATGTGAGAGGCTAGTTGAGTGAATGCAAAGCAAGAAGCTATAAGAATGGGAGTGTGAAACTTGGTGGGAAGGTTAGGCAGGTCAAGGGAAGTCCTTAGAAGAATAAGGAAGCCTAGAGACCTATAGTGGTGTGGAGAGACACTGAGATCCTAGTGGAGGATCAGGAGCATAGACAAGCTTGTCTATCCTAGCTTATCCCATCAATCACTATAGGTGATACGTATACATTGTGAACTTAAATGATCTGTATTCAATAATTTAGGATTGCATACCATCAGGTAAACAAGTATTTTTTACTACTCTCTAACAATTTTAGAAAATATAAGAAATCCTTTAAGAAGGTGGACTTAACAGTCTTATTGTAAATCTCTTAACCGAGTGCACACTTAACAATGTTGCTAAATCTCTTAACCAAGTAGACCTAGCCAGTCTAAAATGTTACTCCTAACAGGTTAATATCACCAGAAGTGATCACACTCATAGCCTTAACCGACATGTTCCATTCTGCAGATAGTGAAGCTTTGTGGGGTTCATTCCCACCGTAGTTTTTACCTTCTAACATGGGTTTCTGCGTTCTAGTTCCATGTGCAACTACTTTTTATGAATATTTCTATGAATGTTTACATGCAATTAAGTTTATGATTTGATATTACATGCATAAGGTAGAAGAGTAATATGGTCGGTAATGCAAGAAAAAATTACTAAGGGTTAATTGATTAAAACATTTTAAGGGTACTGATTCACCCCTCCCCTTTCAATACACACCATTCCATTATTCCAACACAAAACCTCTTTTGCTTAGCCAAGGGCTGAGGGATGTCCATTCTACCAAAATCCACCTAGGGAAAGATCCTGACCTCATCCCTTATAGTGTCGGAGCGAAGCCTTTTCACTCATTAAGACTTTATCCCTAGTGGGCTCATTAAGAACCAAACAACTTCACCAGTAGACTAAGGCTCCAAAATCTATACAATTAGGTCAAAGACATTTATTATTTGAAAGGGATAAGGTAATGTTTAAAATCATTGGTACACATTTACTTATAGGCATACAAGATGATTGAAATATCTATAGCCATCGATGTTCTCATAATTGTCCTTTTCTCCTTTGCAAGGATTTCAGGATATTTTGCATCTAAACCACGGTAATATTTTCTCCTATGTAATAAATACAAGTGAGGATTTTAGGATATTTTCCATCTAAACCATGGTAATATTTTCTCCTAAGTAATAAATGCAAGTCATATATTTTTTGACCATGCATTAATACATGTGAAAGACGTGATATTCTAATATATTTATAAACATATAAAAATTAATGTAAAAATGTTAAATGTTTATTATTTTTATATTCTTAAAGAACATATTATTAATATTTTTATTTAATTAATTAAAAATAATAATTTATCATTTCATCATTAAAATTTACAAAAGTTTTTTTTAAAAGTCTTAGATACTTTTAAATATATAATTTATATATTGAATTTGTCAAATAACAATTAAAAATTAAAATATAAATATAAAAAATGTTTAAATTAATTTTAAAGAGTAGAATTACTAAAATTAAAAGTGATGTTTAAAAGAAAAAATTAGATTATAATAAAATTACAATGTTGATATAATAATTTTTTATGTCTTATGTAATATGTCTTGTAAAACTAAAGTTTAAAGGCATAGTCCATGTAGCATCTTGATGGTGTTGCATTCAAATATTTTATAATACAAAAAATATGTATATCTATACATCTTCCCTGAGTTGAAATATTCTATAATTAAAATGCATATTTAGATTTAAAATATCTTTATTAAAATATTGATTTTTTTTAAAACAACTTAAACAATATTATACATTAAATATATGAAACATGATAAAAGTATTACATAATCAATGTAAACTCGATTTTATTTTTTATTTTTTATTTTTTTACTTGTTACTTCTAAATAAGTTAAAATTTAATCTTTAAATATTTTAATATAGTTTATTTTTTATTTTAATATTTTATTTGAAGATTCGTTTTAATTTTTAAAATTCACTTTAAATATATAAATATATAT
>MU223575.1:3680899-3705175 GCA_018584345.1 Thuja plicata | reverse complement strand
GGTTTTCTATAAAAGAGGCTTCTTTTCTTCATTAAAGGATCTTGATTTTTTTGAGCATCATAACTATAGTCATTTTTTGCTTCAATTTCATGCTTTTACATTCTCACATAATTAGTATAATATCATTTTAGAATTGAATATTGTTAGCTTTGATTTATATGTTATGCATTAAAAGCTTTGCAAGTTCAATTAGTTAATCAATTCTAGCTTACAAGTATTTCAATTCCACATCTTGAGCATGTTCAATTCATAGAATAGCTTCATTTTCATTATATTTAGTTGCTGATTTCTCACTTTCAATGGCTATTTCACACACATTTGCACTCTAAAAATCCTCCATATTAGAGCAGATCCAGTTGTTGGCTCTCGTTCTGAGGGTATACTACAAAAATCACTCCTAATTAGGAGGCAACAGGTCGTCTCAATCCCATCGTAGAGAAAACAATTCAATGTTTGTCTTTGCGAATTCATGGATTGAATAATGACTATGTTGAGTTTCTTGTTGGATTGAGAGGTCACGTTCAGCAATAAACAAACACAAAATTGAAATGGTTGTGAATCAGTTATGTCACAAAAATCCAAACCATTAATTAGAATATAAACATAATCTTAGATTTGAATGATAAAGATGAATGTAAGAACATAATATAGTAATCAATACATAATACCAATAATTTAGATGTGGAAACCTGGTTAAGGTAAAAATAATAGAGGTGTTCCCTCAAGAGTCACCTTGACTCTCTACTAGGCCTTCCCCTAGTCTCAATAGGGCTTCTTCTTAACCCTAATCCAAGGGTGGAACACTTAGTTCAACTACCCCTCAATCCAAGAACCTCTTTATCATTTATGACTTCATACTTCACTGAATCTACAGGGGTAGATTTAACCAATCCTATGAAAATCACTCATAGAGTCTAATAGGGTTTTCATCACTTCACATTAGGTCATTTGAATCCATTCTTGAATCTCTTGATTTGGATTCATCCTTTCACCAATCAAATTCCTATAAACTAGGAATAGTGTTAATAACTTCTTGTAGCCCTATCTAGGATTCAAAACTAGATTAACTCACAAATTGTACTAAAAAGACCCCAAAATATTATAATGTATGGAAACCATTTTTCAAAACTCAATGGGTTTCTAGGGTTAGGGTTCCTTAGCTTCTTCATACAGTACCTCAAAAGTCTTAGGGACTATATCCTTAAAAGTAGGGCTAATTGGTGCAGCCTTTGGAATTATTCTCAAAACTAGATGAATTGGTTTAATCGGCCTCCCCCATTTCTCTGAGGGTCCAATAAATTACCTCAAACCATACTAGAACAATTTGATTTCAATTTTCAATCCAACCCTACAAGATACAACTCTATGTTTCTCTTTTTCCCTAGTCGGGCTATTACCAAGCTCGCCTAGGGCAAGAGCTCACAAATCTCCATTTCTACCTCTGCAACTAAAACCAAAATAAAACCTATATACAATGACCCATCTTTCATTCCTTTAAGGAATATGTGTTTTCCAAAGTGCGGAATTCACTAAGGATCCATTTTGCTATACATTTTCCAGAATGGACCAGAGAACTCAAAACTAGAAAAAGTTTTACTTACAACTAAAAAATGGAACTACAAAAGAAAAACCACTAGGAAAAAACTAGAAAAATTATCATAATATATTTACATTGATATTTTTCTCAATTCAATCCATCTTTATAACTATGAAGTAAAAAAACACAAAACTGCGAGTGTGCAAAGTTTTGCAACTTCTCAATTGATTCCAAATGTAATATAAAATAATGTAAACCTTGGAAAATACCAAGAAAGTTTTTAAATAGCCTTACTCTATCTAGGAAAACTATTTAAACTACTCAAAAACTAATTTTGGTCACAAAGCAACTTTTTGAGAAAAGTTGTCGAGCAACTTGCAAAAGTTGTAAATGTTGCTCAAGCATCATTTAACATCTTTTTAGAATTTTCCCTTCTCATGCCTCCATCTCCATGGATGGATTAAAAAAGGTATAAAATCATGTTTCATGGCTCAAAATAACTTGAAAATTTCCCCATAAGAATCTTCATTTCCCAACCGATGTTTTGACTCATTTTGTCAAATAGGGCATTACAAAGGTCACTATGACCAAAACCTCCAAAACTCAAACTTTAACACTCCAAAAAAATTTCAAAATTATCCTAAAATTACCTAAAATCCTTTAAAAATTAAAAGGTAACACAACACACAAAAAATGAATGGATTTGAACCCTAGTTGCTCCTGCACCATTCTCCCCTAAAGAAAAAGAATTCAAATCCTATTGGAAGGGATCAAGTTAGGATCTATGCCCAAATTATGAAACTTTGTATCCAGAATGCATGTAGCCTCTGAATCTTCCTTGCCTTTCCATTTGATCTGATACTCCATGTACACTTTGGTCCTTGTATTCTTAGCTACTATGGAGGTTAAGATCTTTTCAGCTTGTGGTCTTGATGTGACTGGCAGTTTGAAAGATTTTATCTCCTCTACATCCTTTGTTTGGCTATGATCTCCTTCTGAAATTGGTCCTTCTTAGGACATCAAATCTGCAACGTTAAACACTAGAGAGTCTTATATCAGCAAGTAAATCCACCTTATAGGCATTATTTTCATATTTGACTAAAATGGAACAAGAACATATCCTTCTAATCATAAGCTTGTTTGGGACACCTTTCTGCAACCTTTCCTTATTCAAGTGAACCATTATTAGATCTCCAACCTCGAATTGAACATATTACTTTCTCTCATCAACTTTATGCTTTGTATTGGTAATACTATCCATAAGTGCTTGTTTAACTGTATCATGTACCTCCTTCATGGACTAAGAAAAAGCCTCTACATAACCACTTCTCAGTGCACTATTCCATAGTTCTCTTAGTTCACATATGCCTCTGGGATCAATTGCATAGACCACTTCAAAGGGACTTTTACCTATAGATTTTTTTATGGTGTCATCATACGCAAATTCTTCTTTAGAAATAATTTGTTCCCATGTCTTTCCATACTCCTCAGTGATACACCTTAGGAGCTTACCCAAACTCCTATTTACAACCTCCGTCTACCCATCTATTTGAAGATGGTATGCATAACCAAAAGAGAGGTTGGTACAAGGTTTCTACCATAAATTCTTCCAAAAATAACTCATAAAATTGGAGTCTCTATCTGATACAATACTCAAGGGTAGTCTTTGGATCCTCACTGCTTCCCAAAAGAAAATATTGGCTATGTAGCATGCATCATGGGATATTTTACATGACACAAAATGGGCCATTTTACTAAATCTGTCCACAATCACAAAGATATTGTCCAAACCCTCTTTGTCTTAGGGATTCCAGCCACAAATTACATACTGAGACACTTCCAAGGTCTATTTGGGATTGGAAGAGGTTGATACAACCCTGCATTTGAGGAAGTCCCCTTGGATTTCTAACAAAGAATACAAGTTTCTACATATTTCTGAACCTTATTTATCTTAGGCCAGTAGTAATATGTTTTGACCAACTCCAAAGTCTTGTGAAGACCAAAATGTCCACTAAGTAACCCATTATGTTTCTCTTGCATTATGTTCTTTCACATTGAACCTCCAGGCACATAGAATTTCCCTCCCCTAAAAAAATACCTTCTTGAAGAGTAAATTTAGAATAATCACTATGGAAATGATTTTGAAAGTCTCTACACAACTTATAAGTAGCTGAGAAGTCCTCATCTTCTGGTTAAAGTTCTTTGAAACTGTCTTTCCCAATGCTTCTTAACTATATTTCTTGGACAGTCAGCAATATTCTACTCAATACATCTACCACCTTATTTTTTGGCACTTTATTATGCTTAATTGTTAATTTATATGCTTGAATGTATTCTACCCATTTGATACTCTTGTGAATTAACTTGTCCTGTGAGTTTAGAGATCTTAAAGGTTGATTATCTATGTAGACTACAAATTCCTTAGGAAGGAGGTAGTGTCTCCATTTCCTCAAGGCTTGAACAAGGGCATACAATTCCACATCATATGAGAAGAAATTCCATTTTTCATCACTTAGCTTTTCCCTATGGAAAGCCACGGGTTTGTCTTCCTGACTTAACACTACTCCTATAGCAGTGTTACTGGCATCACACTCGATAGTGAATAACTTCTCAAAACTAGGAAGTACCAAGATTGGTTGGGTGGCTATCTTTCTCTTCTAAGTCCAAAAACCTCTATTAGCTTTCTCATTCCACTAAGATTTTGTCTTCATGCCTCCTTTTATTTTGTCTAAGAGTAGTGCACATATCTCGCCAAACTTTCTGATGAAATTCCTATAGAATTTGTTTTAAATAATGGAATCTCCTTACCTCTATATAAGACTTAGGTGTAGGCCAATTTATGATTTCTTCCACCTTCCTAGTATCCATTTTCAAGTTCTTTTCTCATATAACAAAACCAAGGTACCACCAACTCTTGTTTCATGAACATTCATTTTTCCACGTTGATTGTCAACTTCTCCTCATTCAATCTTTGTAAAACCATCTGGAAATGCTTAAAATGATCTTCTTTTTTCTTACTAAACACCAAGATATCATCTAGGTACACAACATCTCACTTACCTATAAATTATTTCAACACTTCAATCATTAATCCCATAAAGGTGCTTGGGGCATTAGACAACCCAAAGGGAATGATTAACAACTCATAAAGGCTTTTGTGGTCTTAAAAGCCATTTTCCACTCATCACCTTTCTTCACTCTAATTTGGTGGTTATAGGGATCTTCTTGCTCTTGATTAAAATTAAATCTCTCCTAGGAATTCTCTCTCTGACCTAGTAGGGCTTCTTACCAAACCCTAACCTAAGGGTAGAATCCTTGCTTCAACTACCCTTCTCTACAAGAACCTTTCTACTAATATAGAATTCACACTACACTGAATCTACAAGGGTAGGTTTTGCTTCACCTACAGAAACTCCTCAAAAAAACTCACAAGGTAGACATCTAACTTCCTTAGCCTAATTACTTAATTATTGAAGATTCAGAGCCATAGCTCATCTATACATTAATCAAATTCCTTCATTCAAGGAGTAGGACTACTAGTTCCTTGTATCCCTATTCAAGCTCATAATATACATTAACTTACAAAATTATCAAAGAGTCCCAAAAATAATCTTGGATCCACATACCCTTTTAAAAAACATGAATTATTTTAAGGGTTAGGGTTTCTAAAACCATCTATACAGTACTGTATAACCTTTAGGGACCGAGTCCTTAAAATTAGGGCTATTAGGAATATTGATAGTAACTCTTCAAAAAACCTGATGAAATGGATTCATCAGCCTCCATAAATGCTTAAAGAGACTGGTCACATCACCTAGGAAATCCTCCATGAATTTGATCCCTTCATTCAATCCTACCCTAGAAAGAAAACATGGTGCTTCTCACTTGACCCTACTCGGGCTATAGCCAATCTTCCCTTCGGAAAGAGCTCAAAATCCACCATTGTCACTTCTAATCCTAAAAATTGGAAAATGATATACAATGACCCCTCTACCATTTCATCAAGGCCCATGTGTTTTCCACTAGTAGAAATGCCTAGGGAGTCATTTTACTATGTACAACCATGTCTTGTCCAGAGGACACAACACAGGAAGTTTATATACATTCAATGCACAAAAACAATATTTGCACTAACCTACTTCAACAAAAGGTAAAAAAACTAGTAGTTCATAATTACAATGAAATAGTAAGTAATTCAATCCATTAAACCATGCTTAGGGCAGAAATACATAGAAACACAATTACTGTTCCTTCCAAATGCTTAGCAAATTGTGGCAAATGGTAACTAAAAATCTTACACCCAAGACTCTTAACTGCATCTTAAAAACCAATTATATCTGTCTGAAATTACCCGTAACTACCTTTGGGTGGTTTTTTATATTTTTCCAAATTTTTTGTAGAGCAACTTTACAAAGTTGCAAACATTGCTTGACTACTTTTAGAATTTTTGCATTTTTGACCTTTTGAGGTCCTAAACCAACATGATGGACCCTAATCACCACCAAAACACTTCTAAGTCTTCATTAGGACACAAATATGTCTTTTCACTATTCTATGTACTCTTTCCCAATTTTTCCACTTTCAAGCTTACATCTCCTTCTTAGGACCAATTGACATAATTGAAAACATGTCACCACAAAACTAAACTCAGCTAACCCAAATCATCCTAAACTAATCAAAAACCACAGAAAAACTCTTATAAACCAAAACTTTAGGATTTGATAGGACCAACGCCTTGGTGCTCCTACACCATACTCCTCCTGGACAAAGAATTCAAGTTACTCCTTGGGTGAGTATTGCAAGATCTATACCTAACTTATTAAACTCTTCTTTAGCCATTTATGTAGCCTTTGATTCTATAATATTATACCATTTGAGGATATGTTCCATGCCATGTCTTCTTCTTGATTCTGGAGTCAAGGATTATTTCTACTTTTTGCTTAGGGATGGGTGGTAAGGGCACTTCCTTTGTAAGTTCTCCCAATTCATTAGAAATATTTGTTTCTACAATGGACCATTGTATGCACCATTGTATGTAACTGCATCCTAAAAATTGAAGACTATTGAAATAGACAACTCTAGAGGTAGATCAATCTTATATGCATTCTCCCCATACTTTTCAAGTTTTTTTCATGGACCTATCCTCTTCATCTATAGATTTCTTTTTATGGCCTTTTGTAAGCTTTCCTTGTTTAAATTTACCATTACTAGATCCCCAACTGCAAATAACAAATTCTTCTTCTTTGCATCCACCTTAATCTTTAACCTATATGTTTCCTCTATGAGTGTTTGTTTCACTTGATCATGTACTTCCTTCATTGATTGGGCAAAGTCTTCAGCATGCCCACTCTTTCCCTTTATGTTTCACAAATATCTAAGATCACAAATTCCTCTGGGGTGAACACCATACACTACTGCAAAGGGACTCTTACTAGTAGTCCTATTGACACTATCATTATAATCATATTTATCCTGTGGTATAAATTGGTCCCACATTTGTCCATACTCCTTAGTTAGAAATCTCAAAAGGTTCCCTAAGACCCTATTTATGACCTTTGTTTGGCAATTTGTTTTGGGGTGATAAGCTGACCCAAAAGAAAGATTTTTTTCTATTATCTTTGAATTGTTTTTCCATAAATGCCCCATGAACTTAACATCTCTATCTGAGACTATACTAATGGGTAACCCATGGATTCTTACAACTTCCCTAAAGAACAATTGATCTATATAAATTATATCATGTGTTGTTTTACATGGGATGAAATGGCTCATCTTTCTGAACCTATCAACAACTAAAAAAACACTATTCATACTAGTACTTGTTCTTGGTAATCCCAATATAAAATCCATGCTAATACATTCCCATGGTCTATTTGGAATGGGAATTTGTTGATAAAAACTAGATTCAGAAGTTATACCTTTGGCTTTTGGACACACTAAAAATTTCTCTAGATGATTTCTCACATCTCTCTCCATCCTTCGCCAATAATAAAATCTTTGAATTTATTCAAGGGTCTTGTTGAGACTAAAATGGACACTAAGGCTCCCATTATATTTTTCTTGTATCAGGTTCTCCCTCATGGACCCCTTGGGTACACATAATTGTCCTCCCCTAAATATAAATTGATTTTGTAAGGTATAATATGCAAATTTTCCATGAAAGTGATTTTTGAACTCCACACATACATTATAGGCCTTTGAGAAATTTTCATCTTCATTATACAAATCCTTGAATATTTCCACTCCAATACTTTGTAATTGCACCTCTTGCATAGTGAGTAGCCTTCAGCTCAAGTCATCAACCACCTTATTCATCTACCCCTTCTTATGGTTTATGGTGATGGTATAAGCATGTAAGAACTCCATCTACTTCAAATGTCTGTTACTTAACATTTCTTGGGTGTTTATGTAACTCAAAGCTTGATTGTAGATACATACTATTTAGGTAGGAGATAGTGTACCCAATTCCTAAGGACTTGAATAAGGGCATATAGTTGTAGGTCATAGGAGGAGTACTTCTTGGAATCAATCAACTTTTCACTATTAAATGCCATTGGTCTACCTTATTGGGTCAAAACAACCCCTAATGCTTGTTGGTTGTATTCCAGGTTTTGCCTTCTTTTTCCTCAGTTCTGTGCTCTTCCCTCTTCAAGTTTTCATGTTTTCAAGCCTAAAAGCCTAAAAACCTGTGAAAATATTCAGAGTCTTAAACCCTAGCTCATTCAATGTTCAGATTTGAAGAAAAACCCTAAGGCGTTGAATCGCTTATGTTTCTCAGTTACTTTTTGTCTCACTTAAGTCATGAGTTCTTTTCTAATCGCTTAGTTGCACAACTTGAAACAGCATATTCCTTTTTATCCCTGACTCTGTGATTAGCTTTTGTTACGTTGTCTCATGTAATAACCAAATATTCCCTGTTCTTTCCTAGACTTCGCAATTCACTCTATGTCGCGTAATCGCTGAATCATTTGAACAGAGCCATAATATATCAGTGGGCCCACAGGTCAGTCGGGTGATTGCAGGATTTTTTCCATAGTTAAGAGTTTATTAAGAGACATCGCGATTACCTTTTGTCGCATGATCGCTAAATGAGTTTAATGTAAAGTGCAAAGTAAAGCCTTTAGTCGCGCAGTCTCCAGAAAAAAGGCCGGTTAAGTTGAAACCACCGAGACTTCACGACTAACCTTTTATGGTTTGGATAAAGCACAGTCGGGTTGTCGCCAGATAACCCAGGTTTCAAATCAGAATGAGACATCTGTTAGGAGGTAAGTGGATTTCAGAATGATCGCTTAAAACCTATAAGTGTGTTCAGCGACTACGAGACTAATTAAGGGTAACTGCTAGTCGAGGGGTCTCAGAATGTTTTAAAGGTATGATAAGTTACTTGGAAATTAAGCGATAGCCGTCAGATGAAATTATGAAAAGATCCTACGGTAGTTGCCAAGTCTGAGAATAAAAGACCCTAAGGAGAAAATTCATCGCAACTCAGCGGCTAAGGGTATGTCGGGTAGTTGCGAGATGAAGTCTTTTGGCATTCAACATCTGCATTTGGCGATCAGGTGACTAAGAGTTGTCGCGCAGTCTGACAGAAGAGAGATAACATTGGGCGACTAAGAAATAACTATGAAAGATAACACTAACTGTTAGTCGCATAGTCAGAGAAAAGAACATGGGTTAGTGATAACCACTGGTGACTTAGATTTTCTTTATGTCGCATGGTCGCCAAAGGTTGACTCTGGTTAGTAAAGGTAAGGAAGTTGCATAGTCGCTATGTCTCCAGATAAAAAATGGGTTA
This sequence comes from Thuja plicata, assembly GCA_018584345.1. Classification (NCBI taxonomy): domain Eukaryota; kingdom Viridiplantae; phylum Streptophyta; class Pinopsida; order Cupressales; family Cupressaceae; genus Thuja; species Thuja plicata. The sequence goes on along the minus strand of MU223575.1, from coordinate 3,695,843 downwards.
AGGATTGGGATCAGTGATAGAGAAAATGAGTGCAGTCACCTTGTCACTTAATGTTAATTTCTGTGAAAAGGCGCCAGTATTAAATATGTCAGTGTGAATTATTCGGCGGCCAATCAGATTTCCAGATTTTGATTACTGTGCAAAAAAAGGGTAGCTAAGATGTATGACAGAGGGCCAATCCCAGGGTGACATGTCAGCTCATTTGAATTTTATAAGGTTCAGCTGAGGATTCAGTGTTACAAATTTGATTTTCTTGTCACACTCAGGAAACTACGGCTAGGTTTTCAATTATGTTCACAGTGTGTGGAATTTAAGACAGAATTGATGTTTTGAGAATTAGGAGCTATGTACTTGGAATGGTTACTATAAGGAGATGATTTCCTGTTCATTTACATTCACCTTTCTTTCAAAGTTTCTAAACTTAAAGAGTTCAGTTGTCAAAACAGAGTAAAATTCAAAGAATTGCAGATTTCTCTGTGATTTATACGTTCATTATTCCCAGAATTGTGCGCAAGACATTCTGTGAGTATCTATGATAGATTTTTTTCAATACCGGTAAAAGAGAGGAGAATTAAAACACTAAAAACATGAGCAGAGAAGTGAGTGTAGCTTCGACCAGCGGAGAAAGTGAGAGGGTGGAGGACGAGGCAAAGGGAAAAGTGAACTATTCAGATGAATTCCTCCGTCTCCTTCCTGGTTTGACACAGAATAAAAAGGTCAATGCTAATGTCCTCATTGATGAATATAAAGATATTCGAGATGCTGTGACTCCAGGAACAATAGGTTTTTCTCTCTTCAACTATTTTTATAAGAATTCTGACAAAGGCATCCCAGTATCAAACCCTTGGACTTGTGGTTTAGCCAGGTTAATTGTTCCTGATGTCTTCCTAGATGTAGACTTGTTCTTAGACCTAGCCAATCACTATGATGTTTTATCTAAGACCATCAGGAGGGATGATGGCACTGCCCTATTGATATTAAATATAAATTCATTCATGCAAGCCTTCGGCTTATACAACACCATGTCTACCAGAATTGACATGACAAAGAAAAAACAGAGGTATACTTTGAAGCCTAGGATTGCTAGGAGCCAGTTGTTAAAACATATGCTAAAAGAAGTAAGAAAGTATTTAGATCCTATGTCCGGGGACAACCCATATTATTACAAGGATCTACATTTTTATATCAAGTATGCTACCTATGCCCTGTGCAGAGTGCTGGGGATAGATGGTGACGCAGAAAAGATTGATGCAGGGATTTTGATGATGGTGTTGGACCTAAAAGAGGTCCACTCTAACACCAGTTATGATTATATTCAGCACATCATAGATGAAATGCATGAGGGTTTCATTGCAACCCAGAAGAGAATGAAGAACCCAAAGGAGAAGGAGCCCAAGTTTTTACATTACTCAGTTCTTATGCATCTCCTTTTGCATTTCAATTTTGTCATTATGGATGTTAATAATTTAACCCCTTAGAGGTTCTACCAATCAGGATCAAATCCTATCCAATTTTGGTTGAGGGTTTGGAATTACACTTCTAGGGAGTGTGACTATTGTGCCTTTCAGAATTTGATTGTGTATCCAATAGTACAGAGTTTGGGAACCAGTAGAACAAGAATCCCATTAAAAGTTATACAACTACTTAGGCCCTATGAGTATACAGATAGCTGGGGTGGAAAGCATAATTGGGGTGACTTCTTTTTAGAAGAAAATTACACGGTCATCAGGGTATATGGGTGTATCCACCCACCTCATCTATTACCATATTATGTGCCAGCAAGGGTGGCGGCAATGGAATTTATATGGCAGCTATTATTGAGAGACAATGAGCATTTTGTGCCACATAAGAAGGGGACATTGACCTCTAGGCAGTTCAAGATTTCTAACTTCACAATTGGCAAGGGTGCCATTGATGCAGTAGGTCAATGGTTGGAAAGATACAGAATGGTGGCAGCCCCTTATAGATACATTGACCTAGAAGGTTTTATGGTAGGGGTAAGGAGATTATATACTCCTACAATCCCCAATACAAATGTCCACTATGAGTGCATAGAGGAAGATGCAACAAGGAATCTCTTGGATGAAGATGATATTCATACAAGAAGATTGAGGATTCAAGAATTATTAAAACTTGAGAAGAAAATAAAGAGAAATGGGTTGGCTTTTGGGGGTTTTTAACCTGATCTCCCATATTTTGACAGGATCAAAGCCATGATAGACAACTATTATGTGCTTATAGAGCAACTCGATATAGTTCTTGAAAAGAAAGGTGCTCAGACACCTGATCATTCAGAGTCAGAATACAATAGTAGTAGTGACAGTGATTATGCACGTCCTACTATGCATTCTTCATCACAGCAAGATATTGCTGAAATACCACAGTTGCAGGGAGCAGAGGGTCACATTATAGATTTGACAGTTGCTACCCAACTAGATGATGTAGAGGAACCTACTGCAAAGAGGCAGAAATTAGAAATAGGTCAACCTTCAACTGAAGGGAAGAATAAGAAGAAAGATAAGGCCAAGGCCTTAGTACCTGGCAATAGGTTATATGATCATAACCTAAGAAAGGAAATAAGGGAAGGTAAGAAAAAGACCCCTGACTTGGATGATGAGGTTGAGATGCCCCTTAAGGCATGTATTGATGAAAGATTGATTCATCAACAAGGGTTTTTAAATGATGATAATTTTGTAAAAACTGAGGAGTTTAAAGACTTCTTGAGATGGTACAAGAAAGAAAAAATAAGAGAAGAGTTAACAGTTGATGACAAAGAAACCATAACTAATGAGGCATTGATGGCTCTACAAAATTATGATCCTAAAAATGAGGATATTTCACCAGAGTATGCCAGGAAATTAGTATTGGGAAGTGGAATACTATTGGCTGAGGGTTGGAATTTAGCATCCGCCTTCATTATTGATCAAATAAGGAAATAGCCAGATCTCAAGATGGCTAGTGAAGTGAAAATAGGTGATGTAATAAAAGGATTTGGGTATAGCCCAAAGTCTCAAGCCTTTGCAATGTAGAGCCTATGTCCAAAAGACCAAATATCCCAAGTAGTGAACACTCAGGAGAATATGGTGGGAAATCAAATGGTCTGGACAATGAAAAATACAGGGGATTTGGAGATATCCCAAATCATGACACATTGAGCTCACTTGAATGAAGACAAAACTAAGCAATTGTCTGAAAGGTGCAGCACATTGGTGGAAGAGACTAGTGCATTGGAAAAGGATAGAGAAATGTGCCGAGTGCAACTTTATCAGAGGGATCAGATGATAAAGAAATTGATGGAAGAATTGGAAACAAATCCTGAGGTGATGTATGTGCCACAGCCTCTGAAAATTGAAGACAAAGCAAATTCGGAAGAGGTGGCTGAGGAAAAGGCTGAGGAAGAGAAAGGAAATGAGATTGCTTTAAGAGCATTGATGGGTGTGCTACAACATAGAATTGATATCTTGAAAGATAAAGCTGATGTTATATTCAATTCTTATAACAAGTTTCCAGCTTTGCACATGGAGGTAATTGGGTATTTGGCTATCCTCAACCCCTATTTTACTAAGTGGTCTACTAGGGTGCAGTTATTTGAGAAGCTAGCATCATTACAATCCCTGAGATCAGATTTTCCAGAGATAGTGACTGAAGTTGAAGATGAGATCAAAAGAGTTAATATTGCTCTCTCATTCTTTAAGGGAAAATTGAACCAAAATGAGGTGAAGTTAAGCCTCTTTTCTGATGATTTTAATAGATTCATACCTTCCTTAAGAGGAGATGATGATCAAGTGAAGGCCATAGATGCCTGGAGGGGTGAGTTTGATAGCAAAATGCCTAGTAATGAGGCATTAATTTCAAGAACTGATATTGATGTAGAAGGGTTCAATAAGATATTGGACAAAGCTTTCAAGGCAGAAACTGACATCAATAAGTTTCTAGTAGACATCAAAAATATCACTAGTGCGAGATGGGACATGCAAAAGGTCCAAATACAGAGTACTCAGGACTTCAAGTGGCCATCAGATGATGAAGTGAAAGCATGGGAGGTGATGACTACACCCAAGAGGAAGAAGCCAGTAGTAGAAGAAGAAATTTGGGACGATGAGTAGGGATGAATACTTGGTACCTCACCATTGAAGACAAAGAGGATAGTTATTTCAAAAGGAGAATGTAGGTAAATCTGAAAGCACGGTCATCCAGACTCAACATAACTACTGCCATCTACTATGTACACTATCAGATCAAGTCACTAGATTGGCAGAAGAACACAGAATATTTGTTTCTATCTTTTTGACTTGGTCATTCCACCGCTTCTTCTCTTTCTTTCTTTTTGTCTCTTCTCTAGTTTTAGGGTTAGGTTTTCTGAGACCATCTGAAGCTTGTAGCATCCTTTTGAAAGGGATTCCAAGATGGTTGAAGACCTATATATATAGAAGAGAGGATGAACTATAATGTAAAGAATCAGTCTTTCTAAATATGTGCCTGTGTTCTTTCAAGCTTCAAATCTTTTTCTTATGTATGAAAGAAGGATTACATCAATAAAATATGGTGCAATTTTACTCTTCCTTATTGTTGTCTCTTTATTTCCTGTGTATGATTTTTTATGATTAAGATTGTAAGGCAGTCTGAAACATTTTGGTTACAAGGTGACTATCTAATTACTTGTGAGTTTCTTTCATGTAAAGAACTAATTTTTGTGAGTAGTTTCAGGAAGCATATCAATATTTAAGGATTTGATACAGTATTTTAGAGGTAACCAAATAATTTGTAAGGAAACTTATCCTAATTTCATGTAGGTTGTAAGGCAGCTTACAGTGTTTTCTTATGTGAAACTTCAAGCTTTGACTCTGTAACCCAAAGGATTGGCACTGATCTAGACCTGGGTCTGATAATCTATCATCATATAAGTTTTTAAAACATTGAAAACTATTCTAAACATACTTGTCAGTAAAATATATGAGATAAACTCATTAAGGACCTATGTTAGCAGAACAGTGTCCACTTTGTTGATTCTTTAGAGAGTGAATCAATTAGGTTATCCCTCCTGAAATCAAAAGGAAGAAGGATGCAAATCCTTGACTCATTGGTTTATGTTCTCAAAACCATAGCCTGGCTTATAGTGCTCTATTTTAAATTAGTCATTGCAATCTCTAAAGTGTTCTATAAGTTGTTATAGTGAGGTTTTAGGTTCATACCCAGTGAATGAAACAATCCACCAAATATATAGACTAAGATATCAATAATCTTTAAAAGGTAAAACCTGCCTGAGTCTGTGGAGCTCAAAAATGAAGAAGGATCTTATCCAATCCTTAGAAGTTAGTCTTTCTCTTGCCTAAAAGAGGTTGCAACTGAGTATACAAGGTATATTTTCATCATTAGGTAAGTTTTGCAAGAAAAAGAACTAACAAATTGGCATCTCTACTGGGGAAAAAGAGATTGTAAAGTCTTGTTGAAGTATTCAAAAATCTCTGGTGTTCTACAGTTTTAAAATTTTATTGCAGTTGAGTTGGCCCATCTAGGTAATCCAGATATCTGGCACTTAACAGTTTAAGCTTGTTTTCAAGCCATATTTGTGGTTACTAGTAAGGTACCCTCTTGATAAGTATTCATCCCAAGTTTTTTGGGTGGCGACTCTGAAAAGGAACATCTTTGTGATTAGTGCAAAAGAAATAAATGTCTTACAGAATGAATACTAGGTCAAGAGTAAGAATTGACCCAGAGAGGGTATTACATGAAGGAATCCCATCGAACTCAAGAGTTGGAGTCTCTTGGAGGAAAAAAGGAAACCAAGTTGATATGGATGAAACTCCTTTAAAATGAAAAGAGGTAAATATCAAGAATGATATGAATACTATTCAGCACTCTCATGATGGAAATACTTCAGACTATGAGGAGGCTACTGAAAGAGTATTAGACACACCCACACTCACTTCTACTTCAAATGAGAGAGAAGAGATTACTACACCTAGTTTAGATGCAGAAGATGCCCCTTCTGATATGTTGGCCAATGAAGAGAAGTTTATTTTGAAGCAACTTGATTTAGTTCAACAAATGAAAAAGGAAAGAGAAATAAGAAAGAAAAGGAATGATCATAAGGCTCTTGATAACAATAGGAAAAGACTTCCTAAACACCAAAATATGAAAGAAACAGAGAAGTCTCAGAAAAATAAAGAAATACCATTCACTCATAAAGCTTCTATTTTACAAATAAATAAGGGAAAACAAAAGATGGGTGAACATAGAGATCAAGAACCTAAATTTCAGAAGCCTATGGTTGAACAAATGTCCAAATTAGAAATTGATTTAGAAAAATTGAGAATTGAAAAGGAAACTATGGAAAAAATGTTAAAAAAGGTCCAAATGGAAGCTGTTACAATTGAAATGAAGAAAAAGATAGATTTTTTACAATCTTCAAAGTATTCTTATTCTGGACCAGAGAATAATACAACTTCTAGAGGAAAAGCTACTATGACTAAACAAGATGATATTTTTCAAAGGAAACCACTACATAATGAGAGGTATAAATAATTTGATTTTGTTGATATCCCTGGATACCCCAATGCCTTTCCTAAAGATGTGGGTGATATAGGAGAAAAGCTCCCAAAGTTTGCTGGTAATAGTGTGATTTCTTGTGAAACACATTAAAGGAAGTTCATTGATTTTGTTGATGACTTGAATATCACCCATGAAGATGTACTAATGAAGCTATTTGTTCAGTCCCTTGTTGAAGATGCAAGAGAATGGTTTAGAAGCCTTGATAATGGCTCTATTGTTTCCATGGATGAGTTGATTGAATTATTTAAAGATCAGTATGGAGACAAAACAAATAAAGGATTTTTATTGAATGAGTTCAACAATATCAAGAAAAGTTACAATGAAGAAGTTACTGAGTTTAACAAAAGATTTCAAAGAGCTATGCATAAAATATTTTAGAAGATAAAGCTAGATGAAGAGGTATGTCTAGCAACTTATTTAAATGCCTTTGATTCGAAGATGGGATATGCTCTAAGAGATAAGAACCCTAGAACACTCATTGATGCTTATAAAATAGTAGTCAATATTGAAATGAACAGAAGAGTGTCTGGAAAATTAAATAGGAGAGATGATGCAAGGTTTAGCAAGAGCAATTTGAAAGAGCTGGAATACAAGGAATATAAGGCTCCTCAGAATAATAGACCTTCTTACAATACTACTTATAATCCTCAGAATAGAATGAAAAATCATCCATATGGAACTCAGTTCAAAGATGGAAAGCCTATTATTGCACCTAAAAGGGAAAGAACAAACAATATAACTCCAGATCCTCTACATAGAAATTCTGTCCATTTCTGCAATGAGGAGACATGGTGTGAAGCTTGTGATGCTCCTCATAATCCTGATTTTTGTGTTGTCTCTTTGGATTTAAAGGTAGATGAGGGACAGGAAAGGGATGAGAGGGAACACTGTGATTAAAGTATGGCCAATACCTTTTCATTCCATGATGTTGATTCAAACAATGAAGAGGAGAATCATGACTCCTATGTCTCACAAAAAAGGATTGAGAATCATCACCAATAGATTTTGTCTGATAGTGAGACTAATTAATTTGATGACAGTGTAAGATGTTATTCTCAAGATGGTCAGGATGTTCCACTCATAAGGAAAGCTTCAAATGAAGAGAAGGCTAGAATTACTGTTGAGTTAGTGAATAAAGCTAGAAGAAATTACCACTTAAGGAACAGGGTGGTGGGTGGAACTGGTAGCCAACCTTCAGGTGTCTTTATAAAGGAAAACAAGGCAGACACTAAGTATGTTCAGAAAAAGGAAGGACCTAATGAAAATATAAATAAACACAAGGTCAAGATTGTCACAAAGGACATAGAGCCAAATACGGTTCATGAGTTAATTCAAAAGGAACACAATGGGGAAAGTGAAGTTATTATTGATAAAACAAAGTGTTCAGATGTGAGGTATACTCCAGTGGACATGGGTCAGTGCTTGTCCCAGATGACAGCTAAGGTCCCATTCCTAGAAATGATGAGGATCAAAGAACATAAAGAAAAAGTCATGTCATTATTAAATAGTGTGCCCACAATAAAGGTTCAGAGTCCTGTGGTAGTTTATGAAAAGCCAACTACCAAGGGAAATGAATTGGAGGTGTTGGCATCTGAAATTCCTCAAATATTCCTAAATGCAACTTCCTCTCCAAAAGTTGTTGACCCATTTTTTATCTCATTAATAATCAATGATAAAATGCTTAAGAATTGCATGATTGATTCAGGAGCCTCAAATACAGTCATGCCAGTGGAAATCATGAAGGAAATGGGCCTACAAGTTGATACACCTCATGGAAGATGCAGAGCTATGGATTCCAAGGAGCTCCCTGTAATTGGAACTATTGAGGCTATGCCTTATCGGCTAGAAGTCTGCCCTGATGTAGTGATGACAATGAATGTTCTTGTGGTTGATATACCACCTCACTATGGCATGTTATTATCAAGAAAATGGAGTGCTTCAATGGGTGGTAGTCTACAAAATGATTTATCATTTGCTACTTTCAATATTACTGGAGAAAATGTAAATGTTTTGAGAGAGAGCCGAACTCCCCACATGATAGAAAAATATGAGGATACTCATGTGAACTATTGCATTGACATAGACATGAAAAATTTTAGAATGCAATGAGATGAGCATAAAAATCAAGAAGCTGACCTTTTGAATAGAGAACCAATCTTGCAGGAAGATGGACTATGGAAAATGTACTTTGATGGTGCTTTCTCTAAAGAGGGATCAGGGGCAGGAGTATTATTAATATCTCCATCAGGTACAACTTTTAAATACTCATTTCTGTTAGACTTTCAATGTACAAACAATACTTCAGAGTATGAGGCTTTATTCTTAGGACTTGAGCTTGCTACCAAACATGGTATAAAATGTTTAGAAGTTTATGGTGACTCTGAGTTGGTGGTAGCACAAGTCAGATCTAAATATGTTGTGAAGAATGACAGATTGAAAATGTATAAACATGCTATTTGGTATCAACTTAAGACGTTTGATGCTTTTAATATAAATTGGATAGAAAGGTCAAGAACTATTATGGCTGATTTTCTAGCAAATGTGGCTATGAAAAATGATGATTTGACCTTACATGGAGTATCAATACTTGAAGTAAAAACAAGACCAGTTGTTCCAGACAATATATACAACTGGCAGGTGTTTCAGGATGATCAAGATATTTTAAGGTTCATGCAATGTTTAGATCACTATGAGAACCAAAGTATTGATTGTGATTCCTTATTAGAACATGATGATGGACAGGATTATATCTTTGGGAATGAAGTTGTCCAGTTGAGTTCTAATTAGATTCTTAGGGGTTTGGTTGAACTTGAGGCATTGTTTATAGCTCAGCAAAATGATACATCCAATTTGAGCAATGCCAATGTTGAGGATCTAGAAGAAATAAACTTAGGATCTGAAAATAATCCTCAAACAGTATACATTGGAAAAGGTTTGGATTCTCATGTAAGAATAAACCTGATTAAGCTATTGATAAAATACAAACATGTCTTTGCTTGGTCATATGATGACTTGAAATCATATAGAGAAGACCTTTTCCAACACGAAATTCCTTTGAAGTCTGATGTCAAGCCATTTAGGCAAAAATAAAGACCTATTAATCCCTTGTTGGTTCCCAAGATGCAACAAGAGTTGATGAAACTCAAAGATGCTAGGATACTCTAGCCTATTAGACATTCAACATGGGTATCAAACCTAGTGTCAGTTAGGAAGAAAAATGGTGACATCAGACTATGTGTTGATTTTAGGAACCTAAATATTGCTTCATTGAAAGATAATTATTCACTGCCAAATATGGAAGCAATGTTGCATAAGGTTACTAGTTGTGAATTGTTGTCCATGATGGATGGTTTTTCAGGTTACAACCAGGTTTTAGTCAAAGAAATAGAGAAGTATAAAACTATATTTACTACTCCTTGGGGAACATATGTTTATATCAGAATGCCTTTCGGATTAATAAATGCAGGAGCAACTTTTCAAAGGGCCATGGATGTGGCTTTCAAATATTTTATAGATCTATTCATGGTCATTTATCAGGATGACTTGACTGCATACTCAAAAAGGGCTTCAGACCATTGTGACCACCTCGGTAAAAATTTTAACAAAGCTTTGGAGTATGGTGTTTCTTTGAACCCTAAAAAATGTCATTTCGCGGTCAAAGAGGGGAAGTTGCTGGGACATATAGTGTCCAAAGAAGGGATAAGGATAGACCCTGAGAGAGTGGAGGAAATTCAAAGAGTAATTTCTCCAATAAATTTAAAAGGTGTTCAATCCTTTTTAGGAAAGATAAATTTTGTCAGAAGATTTGTAGTCAATTTTGCAGAAATTGTTAAGCCCATTGTGAAATTGCTAAAAAAAGATACTAAGTTTGTTTGGAATGAGGAAGCTCAACAAGAATTTGAAATAATTAAAGAGGCAGTACAACAAGCCCCAGTTTTAAAATCTATAGATTATACTAGGCCTTTCTCTTTGTTCTCATTTGCCTCATTTCATACTATTGCTGCAATATTACTTCAAAAGGATGAACAAGGATTTGAACATCCTATAGCTTTTTACAGTAGATCCTTGCAGGCTGCAGAACTTAACTATGAAATAATGGAAAAGTAGGCCTATGCATTGGTTAAGGCTGTAAAATATTTTAGGCCTTACTTGGTTTGTGCTAAGGTGCAGGCCTATGTTCCTCATTCAACAGTAAAAGATATCCTTACACAGTCAGAGGTTACTAGTAAGAGATGTAAGTGGATTACAAGAATACACGAGTTTAATCTTGAGATCAGTATCACCAAACTAATAAGGGGACAAGGTCTGGTAAAGCTTATGATAGAAGAAAATCTAGATTTGGTGCACCTAAACCAGACAGAGACACATGATCAAGCTATTACTAGTATAGAAAGGCAGCCATATTATGCTGATATTGTTTTCTTTCTCAAACATGCTAAGTGCCCTGATCATTTATCTGAAAATCAAAAGAGAAGTCTGAAGTTACAAACTCCAAGGTATATTCTGATTCAGGGAGATTTGTTTTGGAAAGATAAGAATGGTATACTGCTGTTGTGCCTTGACAATTTCCAGGCTAAGAAGGTTTTAGTTGAGATGCATGAAGCTGAATGTGGAGGTCATTTTTCTGCTAGGACCACCACCCATAAAATTTTGAGGTCAGGATATTATTGGCCTACTTTGTTCAAAGACACATATATTCATGTCAAAAAATGTCAACCATGTTAGAGGTTTTCCAACAAATTAAAGTTTGCAGGTGCTTTGTTGCTGAATCCAGTGAGTACTGAGGCTCCTTTTTATATGTGGGGGATTAACTTTATTGGTGAATTTCAAGAGAAATCTAGTGCAGGACATAGCTGGATACTGGTGGCCACTGATTACTTTACTAAATGGATTGAGGCTATCCCTACCAGGAGAGCAACGAGAAAGGTGGTTACTGAGTTTCTCATGGATAACATTTTAACTAGGTTTGGTGTGCCTAGTAAATTAGTGATGGATAATGCTATGAGTTTTAGAACAGAAGAATTGACAAGATTTTGTGAAAGGTATGGGATCACAATATCATATTCATCCCCATATCACCCACAAGATAATAGACAAGCTGAGTCTAGCAACAAAAGCATATTGAAGATACTAAAAAGGACTCTGGAACAAAATAAGAAAACATGGCACACAAAGTTGAGATTAGCCCTTTGGGCTAATAGAATCACAACCAAGAAGACAACTAGTAAATCCCCTTTTGAATTGGTATATGGTTTGCCAAAAAGGTTTCCCGTGAATAATTTATTACCTATTTACCAGTTTATATAAGAAGAACACTTAGATATCTCTGACCCAATGCAAGATAGAATGATGCAGTTGATAGAGTTGGATGAAAACAGAAGAGAAAGTCAGAGGGAGAACATAGGGTTACAGCAGAAAATGAAGTATTTGTTTGAAAAGAGGGCTACTAATAGAAAGTTTCAGGCTGGTGACTTAGTTCTCCAATGGAATGCAAAGGCAGAGGACAGAGGTAAGCATAAGAAATTTGATTCTTTATGGTTAGGGCCTTATATAATTTCAAAACATTATGGCAAAGACTCATATTTGTTGAAAGATATGGAGGGAGAAGGTTTTGAGTTGCCTGTGCATGGGAAATTTTTAAAATCTTTCTTCAAGTGAAAATCATTGCAGTGCAAAAGTAAATATGTATTATATGTTTAGTCTTTTCCCTGTTTGTAAGTTTTGTAAAGTTTCCCCTCTTCTTTTTGGTCTGTTCTACACCATTTTTGTGGTGGTCTGGAACCAGAGATTTTGTGGTTCTTTGTCATAAACCTTGTTTATCCAATCCTCATCAAAGCCACTGTTGGTTGTATTCCAGGTTTTGCCTTCTTTTTCCTCGGTTCTGTGCTCTTCCCTCTTCAGGTTTTCATGTTTTCATGCCTAAAAACCTATGAAAATATTCAGAGTCTTAAACCCTAGCTCGTTCAATGTTCAAATTTGAAGAAAAAACCTAAGGCATTGAATCACTTATGTTTCTCAGTTACTTTTTGTCTCACTTAAGTCATGAGTTCTTTTCTAATCGCTTAGTCGCACAACTTGAAACAACATATTCCTTTTTATCCCTGACTCTGCGATTAGCTTTTGTCGCGTTGTCTCATGTAATAACCGAATATTCCCTATTCTTTCCCAGACTTTGTGATTCACTCTATGTCGCGTAATTGTTGAATAATTTGAACAGAGCCATAATATATCAGTGGGCCCATAGGTCAGTCAGGTGATCACAAGATGTTTTCCATAGTTAAGAGTTTATTAAGAGACACCGCGATTACCTTTTGTCTAAATGAGTTTAATGTAAAGTGAAAAGCAAAGCCTTTAGTCACACAGTCTCTAGAAAAGTGGCCGGTTAAGTTGAAACCGTCGAGACTTCATGACTAACCTTTTATAGTTTGGATAAAGAAAAGTCAGGTTATCGCCAGATAACCTAGGTTTCAAATCAGAATGAGACATCTGTCAGGAGGTAAGTGGATTTCAGAATGATCACTTAAAGGTATAAGTGTGTTCAACGACTACGAGACTACTTAAGGGTAACTGCTAGTCGTGGGGTCTCGGAATGTTTTAAAGGTATGATAAGTTACTTGATGATTAAGTGACAGCCGTCAGATGAAATTATGAAAAGATCCTACGATAGTCGCCAAGTCTAAGAATAAAAGACCCTAAGGAGAAAAGTCCTCGTGACTCAGCGGCTAAGGCTATGTCGGGTAGTCATGAGATGAAGTCTTTTGGCATTCAGCATCTACATTTGGCGATCAGGCGACTAAGGGTTGTCACGCAATCTGGCAGAAGAGAGATAACATTGGGTGACTAAGAAATAACTGTGAAAGATAACAGTAACTGTTAGTCACATAGTCTGAGAAAGAACATGGGTTAGTGATAACCACTGGCGACTTAGATTTTCTTTGTGTCGCGTGGTCGCCAAAGGTTGACTCTGGTTAGTAAAGGTAAGGAAGTTGCACAGTTTCTATGTCTCCAGAAAAACCACGAGTTAAGGATTGGGATCAGCGACAGAGAAAATGAGTGTAGTCGCCTTGTCGCTTAATGTTAATTTCTATGAAAAGGAACCAGTATTAAATATGTCAGTGTGAATTATTCGGCAGCCAATTAGATTTCCAGATTTTGATTACTGTGCAAAAAAAGGGTAGCTGGGATATATGACAGAGGGCCAATCCCATGGTGACATGTCAGCTCATTTGAATTTTATAAGGTTTAGCCAAGGATTCAGTGTTACAAATTTGATTTTCCTGTCACACTCAGGAAACTATGGCTAGGTTTTCAATTATGTTCACAGTATGTGGAATTTAAGACAGAATTGATGTTCTAAGAATCAGGAGATATGTACTTGGAAAGGTTACTACAAGGAGATGATTGCCTATTTATTTATATTCACCTTGCTTTCAGAGTTGCTAAACTTAAAGAGTTCAGTTGCCAAAACAGAGTAAAATTCAAAGAATTGCATATTTCTCTGTTATTTATACGTTCATTATTCCCAAAATTGTGCGCAAGGTAGTTTGTGACTCTTTGTGATAGATTTGTTTCAATACCGGTAAAAAAAAGGAGAATTCAAACACTAAAAACATGAGTAGAGCAGTGAGTGTAGCTTTGACCAGCGGAGAAAGTGAGAGGGTGGAGGATGAGGCAAAGGGAAAAGTGAACTATTCAGATGAATTCCTCCGTCTCCTTCCTGGTTTGACACAGAATAAAAATGTCAATGCTAATGTCCTCATTGATGAATATAAAGATATTCAAGATTCTGTGACTCTAGGAACAATAGGTTTTTCTCTCTTGAACTATTTTTATAAGAATTCTGACAAATCCATCCCAGTATCAAACCCTTGGACCTATGGTTTAGCCAGGTTAATTATTCCTGATGTCTTCCTGGATGTAGACTTGTTCTTAGACCTAGCCAATCACTATGATGTTTTATCTAAGACCATGAGGAGGGATGATGGCACTGTCCTATTGATATTAAATATAAATTTGTTCATGCAAGCCTTCAGCTTATATAGCACCATGTCTACCAGAATTGACATGACAAAGCAAAAATAGAGGTATACTTTGAAGCCTGTAATTGCTAGGAGCCAGTTGTTAAAACATATGCTAAAAGAAGTAAGAAATTATTTAGATCCTATGTCCAGGGACAACCCATATTATTACAAGGATCTACATTTTTATATCAAGTATGTTGCCTATGCCCTGCGCAGAGTGCTGGGGATAGATGGTGACACAGAAAAGATTGATGCAGGGATTCTGATGATGGTGTTGGACCTACAAGAGGTCCACTCTAACACCAGTTATGATTATATTCAGCACATCATAGATGAAATGCATGAGGGTTTCATTGCAACCCAGAAGAGAA
>MU223575.1:3662102-3680849 GCA_018584345.1 Thuja plicata | reverse complement strand
AGAATGAAGAACCCAAAGGAAAAGGAGCCCAAGTTTTTACATTACTCAGTTCTTATGCATCTCCTTTTGCATTTCAATTTTGTCATTATGGATGTTAATAATTTAACCCCTCAGAGGTTCTACCAATAAGGACCAAATCCTATCCAATTTTGGGTGAGGGTTTGGAATTACACTTCTAGGGAGTGTAAATATTGTGCCTTTCAGAATTGGATTGTGTATCCAATTGTACAGAGTTTGGGAACCAGCAGAACAAGAATCCCATTAAAAGTTATACAACTACTTAGGCCTTGTGAGTATACAGATAGCTGGGGTGGAAAGAATAATGGATATCTTATACTGATATCCCAAATGGCATGCCAAGCCATTCATATAGTCCTTATGTAGGTTTGAAGGTTTTTTTCCATTCATCCCCTTCCTTTATATAGATTTTATGGTATCCACTCTTTAAATCCAACTTTGTGAAGTATTTTTCCCCATGGAGGAAATCCATTAGGTCCTCAATCCTTGGGATTTGAAACCTATATCTTATAGTTATCCTCTTGATGGCTCTAGAGTCTATGCATAACCTCCATTTACCTCATTTTTTATGCCAAAACCACTAGCACTGCACAAGGACTTATGCTCTTCTTAACGAGTCCTTGATCCAATAAATCCTGCACTTGTATAGTTATCTCCTTGTTTTGTTCAAGGATCATTTTTTAAGATTCTTTTTTGGGCAATGATGCCCATGGTATGAATTCAATTTCATGACTTATAGGTCTCTATGGTGGTAAGACTGATGGTGAACCATCACTCACAATATCCTTAAATTTCTCCAAAATTTCTTGTATCTCCTTAGGTAAGGGTGCTTGTGCTTATGTTTTATCATCCTTAGGCTTCATCATGACTACAAAACACTCTTCATCTTCCCTCTTAAGAACTTGCAGAAACTCTTTTTCTCCTACTACCAACGCATTAGGATTGGTTTTCACTCCTTCCACCAAAGACTAAATTTTGTATGTGAGTCTATCCTTTTGAAAATATTAAGAAATATTTTCCCCATCATGGATGGCCTTTCCGTCAAACTACCACGGTCCTCCCAATAGAATATGGAAAGAATACGTCGGAAGTATATCAAAAAGTATTTTTTCATTACAGCCTCCAATTTTAAACTCAATCTATAATTACTCATTCACTAGGACATGTTTCCCTTTGTTCAAATGTGTTACCCTATAAGGATGGTAATGAGGTAACTTGGGCACTCCAAGTTTGTTCACTACTTCTTCAAATATGATGTTATCAGTTGAACCCGATTCAATGATCACTCTACATACTTTACCAAGGATATTGTGTTTTACTTGAAAAAGTGACCTCCTTTGTTTTGGTTCTTCCCTAACTAGTTCTTTTATTATAACTCTCCTTTTCATCATATTTTCCCCACTCTCTGAGTCAATATTTACTTCAGGAGACTTCACACTACTTGCATCCTCTTGAACATAATTAATTATTCTCTATGATTGTGAAGATGAGGCTTTGTAAGGACATCTACATGCTGGGTGCCCAAATTGGTGGTAGTTATACAATTTCATGTTTGCAAATGAACCTCTATTGGTTCCTCCACTAGATCCTCCTCTACCACCACCACCATTGTTAGTACCTCTACCTCATCCATAGTAACCTCTTCTATTGTTTTCATGGATCTACTATGTCATTTTTGGATCCCCTTGGGCTCTTGAATAATTTCTTCTACCACCATAGCTTCCTTTGTGAACTCTAGAGTCTCTACCTCTTCCTCTTCCTTTTCTATTTTCTTTGTAATTTTTCTTTCTCCTTTCCCCAAATATAAGAGCTAGTTGATAACATGAAAGAAGTAACCTTGTGAGTGTGCTTACACAATGGTCTAGACTAGATTTTTATCCTTCTAGTCCAATTAAGATCCTATTATCTCTTTAGTACCTCTCTATTCTCTAAGTACTAGACCTAAGACCACTCCTATCTCTTCTCTAGGATTCTTCAATTTTGTGTTTCACTCTAAGGGACAACTATCTCATGGTTTTGTCTCAATGCTTTCTATGGCTTGAAGAATTCCAATGCCAAATTCTTCATACCAACTTCTCTCTTGCTACAAATGCCATATAGTGGCTTGACATGTTCATTATGCATCCATTTAACTCCATTCCCATAAGTCTTCAAACCCAATTTTGTTGAGTTTACATTTTTCCTTCAAATTGTCCTATTAGGCCTAATGATCCTATTAGCCCTATCTAGAGGGTTTTTCAAGATTAGATTAACTCTCAAAACTCACTGACAACCCCAAAAAGAAATCAGGGATCCAAATACCCTTTTTGGAGACCTAAAATATTTCTAAGGTCTAGGGTCCCCAAATTGTCCTTACATCACTATCCTAAAACATAGGGCTTTTAGGCCTATTTTGGCTCTCTACTAGCAACTCTCTAATTTCTAATCAAAAATCAATCTAGATGGATTGGTTGGGCTCTAAACTCAAAACTAGGGACTTATGAGACCCTAATAACACTGATACGACACCTTGTTCAGTTCTCCATTACACTCCCTTGTCTATGCAAATGGATTTATCCCTATAATACTCCTAACCGGGTTGTCCTAACTTGCCTAGGGCATGACCTCATAAATATATAAACATCTCTCTTGAATTCCTACCTCTATATACACTATGTACATGGGCTCCCCTAAGCATTTCATTCAACCCTTTGTGTTTTCCATAGTTGAATTTCATGGGGGAGCCATGAAAGCAAAGTTTCCCTGAATGACACAAGCATACTACCTAGTTTAGGATTATTTTTCTATAGTTAGCAAATCAAGTCAGAATTATTAACACCCTAAATGAAAAAGTCTTGAAAAATATGCTAAAACATGTATCCATATTTATATCTCAATATTCAATCAATTCAATCACTATGTAACTTCAAATGATTGAAGATGTCACTAACACATAATTGCAGACCTTTTCACTATTCAAAAACTTGCTTTTTAAACTAATGCTCTATAAATATGTCACATACATCCTTAAGATTCTTCCTCCTTGTTTCTAGGATTTTTTCATTACTTTCTACTCCTACAATGAGGGGAATCCAAATTTGTCAGGTTGCATGCAACATTTGCAAAAATTGCAAATGTTATCATGACAACTTTTGAGCAACTTTTGGCATCTTTGCATGTATGCCTCCTTCCTATATTTTAGGGACTCTAACCCCTTTAGCTCGATGAAAAAACCTCATAAATGCCTATAAAATAATCTTTCCTACTATGCTAGGGTCTATGACACATTTAGACCATATTTCCCACTTAGACCAAAATTACAATAAAGAAACCTAACTATACTAGGTTGGATTAGATACTAACTATCTATCCACCTAGTAACACATCTTGCATGACCTCCTAAGGTCCAATTTAAACACACACTCTAACTTGGCTAAGTTCAGATACAAGACAAAACTTTTGGGATTTGAGGATTGCCTAGGTGCTCCTAAACCATCCTCACCTAAACAAAAGACTTCAATCCACCATTGGATTGAGTAAGTTGGTATCAACCCCCAAATTATTAAACTAAGTTTCCTTGATCCACACTGCATTTTCATCAGGTTGTCCTTTCCATTTAACCAAATGTTATTTATACTCCTTCTTTCTGGTCTTCTTGTAGACTCTAGAATCTAGAGTGCTCTCTTCTTGTTTGGTTGGTGTAGATGACAATTTTAGTTCTTCAACCTCATGTATTACTTCATTCAAATTGTGATTAGCATCAGGGATTGGGCCTTTATATAGTACCAAGTATGCAACATTAAACATTGGTGATAAATCCAAATCCTTCTGAAGTTCCACCTTGTAAGCATTGGCTCCATACTTGGCTAGGATGACACATGGACCAATTCTTCTCATCTGAAGTTAATGAGGTGTCCCCTTCTAAATCCTTTCCTTGT
This sequence comes from Thuja plicata, assembly GCA_018584345.1. NCBI lineage: Eukaryota > Viridiplantae > Streptophyta > Pinopsida > Cupressales > Cupressaceae > Thuja > Thuja plicata. The sequence continues at coordinate 3,676,914 of MU223575.1, read as the reverse complement.
TGAGGTGAACCATTACTAGATCTCCAACTTTGAATTGGACATCCCTTCTTCTCTCATCCACTTTGATCTTGACCTTCTCTGTATTGTCAGTGAGTGTCTTCCTGACTATCTCATGAACCTCTTGCATAAACAAATGCAAAATCCTCATCATATCCACTTCCTTTAGTTCCATCCTTGAGTTCTCTAAGTTCATGAATGCCTCTAAGATGAATGTTATAGACAATTTCAAAAGGAATTTTCCTTGTGGTCCTATTCATTCTGTCATTATAAGCATATTCTCCTTGTGCAATGAGTTGACTTCCCATGTCTGACCATACTCTTTTGTTAAGAATCTTAGGATATTTCCAAGGCTCCTATTTACTATCTTTGTCTAACCATCTGACAAAGGATGGTAGGCAGATCCAAATGATAAGTTGGTGCCAAACTTCTACCAAAGAGTCTTCCAAAAGTGGCTCATAAACTTAATGTCTCTGTTAGACACTATACTTAGTGGTATACCATGAATTCTAACAACTTCCTTAAAGAATAAAGAATCTATTTGACTAGCATCATTGGTTGTCTTGCAAGGTACAAAGTGTGCCATTTTACTAAATCTGTCTACAATCACATAGACACTGTCCATTCCTTGTCTAGTCTTGGGAATACCTACTACAAATTCCATGCTTAGATATTCTGATGGTTTGGTTGGAATGGGAAAAGGTTGATATAGGTCTGCATTTGTGGATGTTCCTTTGGCCTTTTGAAAAATAACCCAACCTTCTACATATTTATTCACATCCAATTTCATCTTGGGCCAAACATAGAATCTTTGGACTAACTCTTGAGTTTTGTTAACCCATATTTGGCCATTAAGTGCACCATTGTATTTCTCTTGTATGATATTCATTCTAATAGACCCCCTAGGGACACATAACTAACCCCTTTTAACAATAGAATAGACTGCAAAGTGTATTCAGAGTATTGACTATGAAAGTGATTTTTATACTCTTGACATGCCTTGTAAATGTCTGCAAAGTCCTCATCTTCCTCATACATGTCCTTGACATTGTTTATTCCCATGCTCTGTAGTTGAATCTCTTGAATGGTCAAGGCTCTTCTGCTCAAAGCATTTGCAACTTTATTCTGTAGCCCTTTCTTGTGTTTGATGTTTAATGTGTATGTTTGTAGGTATTCAACCCACTTCATGTGCTTATTAATCAATTTTTCTTGTGAGTTTAAGAAACTCAATGCTTGATTATCTGAATAGAAAATAAATTCCTTTTGCAATTGATAATGCCTCCATTCTCTCAATGACTGAACCAGAGCATACATCTCTAGGCCATAATAAGAATATTTCTTCTTAGCTTCACTCAACTTCTCTGAATGGAAAGCCACTGGTCTTCCCTCCTGACTTAAGACATCTCCAATTGCCACATTACTGGCATCACACTCCACTGTGATTTTTTTTTCAAAACTTGGCCATACTAAAATTGGTTGGGTTTCAATCTTCCTTTTTAGTAGCTTAAAGCTATTATTAGCTTTTTCATTCCAAATAAACTTAGTCTTCATGCCTCCTTTAATTGTATCTAACATAGGAGAACTTATTGCACTAAACTGTTTAATAAAATTTCTATATTATTGTGCAAGACCATGAAATCTCCTTACCTCGGTGATTTTCCTTGGAGTAGGCCAATTTATGATAGCTTTACTTTGCTTGGATCCATTTTTAAGTTTCCCTATGATAACAAAAAACCAAGGTACACCAGCTCTGTTTTGATGAACTTACACTTTTCTAAGTTGATCATCAAATTCTCCTCCTGCAACTTCTTAAAAACCAATCCCAAGTGCTTGAGGTGCTCCTCCCTTGTCTTACTATAGATGAGTATATCATCTAAGTAGACTACTATAAAATTCCCATTGTACTCTTTAAGTGTTTAATTCATCAACCTCACGAATGTTGATGGGGCATTTGACAACCCAAATGCCTTGACAAGCCATTCATACAATCCTTATGTGGTTTTGAAGGTTTTTTTCCACTCATCCCCTTCATTTACCCTTATCTAATGATAACCACTTTTTGGGTCTATCTTTGTAAAGTATCTAACCCCTCCTAGACAGTTTATTAGGTCTTCTATCCTAGGGATCGGGAACCTATACCTAATTGTAATCTTATTGATTGCTCTGGAGTGTATAGATAACCTCCAATTTACACCTTTCTTAGGTGCTACGACTGTGGGTATGACACAATAGCTAATTCTCTTTCTTATAAGACCTTGTTCTAAAAGTTCTTGGATTTGTCTAGCAATCTCTTCATTCTGTTGGGGAGTCCTTTTATAAGCTTCCTTATTGGTTAGGGTAGCTCTAGGGATTAGGTCTATTTGGTGGCTTACTGACCTCTTAGGTGGTAAGGTGGATGGTTGTCCATCACTCACTATCCCTTGATACTTTACTAGCATCTCTCAAACTTGTTTTGGCAGCCCTATCCTCTTTTCTAGTTTGTTTGCAACTTACTTTGTCTTCAACACCAGTGCAAAGACAACTCCTTCTCCCTCATATAGACTCTCTAAGAACTCCTTTTTACCCACCATGAGAACATTGGGACCAATAGACTTCACTTCTACATCCTCCAATAGTGACTAGATTTTGTATGTCACATTGTCTTTCTTGAAGGTGTATGAGTTTTTCACTCCATTATGCATGGTCATCTGGTCAAATTGGCATGGTCTACCTAGGAGAAAGTTACATGCATCCATAGGTAAGACATCACATAAAACTTTATCTTTATATCTCCTAATGGAGAATTCCACCCAAGCTTGTTCATTAACTATGACATGTTGTCCTTTCTTTAGCCAAGTGACCTTATAAGGATTGGTGTGGGGTATCCTTATCATTTTCAGCTTACTCACTGCCTCTTCTAACACTATGTTGTCAGTTGATCATGAGTCTATGATGACTCTACACACCTTGCCCATCATCTTTCACTTTACTCTAAACAGTGCTCTCCTTTGACTGCTTTCTTCCTTCACTGGTTCTTTTATCAGACTTCTCCTCACTATAAGATTTTCTCCTTCCTCTGATTCCAATGGCACTTTAGGATTCTTATTCCCACTTATCTCTTCATTAACATAGCTCACTCTTTCGCTAACATTGATAACACTTCATGTTGGCAAAATGGTTGCCTCTCCCTTGGCTACTGCCTCTTCCTCTATTGTTAGAGTTCCTCCCTTTACTTGGAATCCCTTTATTGAATTTTCCTTCATGGTTTTTAGTGAGCTTATTCTCTTATTTTCCTTTAGATTTAGAGCTTCTTCCTCCATAACCACTTCTTTGTCCTCTGGTGTCTCTTCCTCTACCTCTTCCTTGTGAAGTATTGGAGTCTTGCTTCTTCTTCAACTTATCCTCCACCTTGATAGCAATTAGCTGGAATTTCTAAACTATATCTGAAGTCAAAAGACTCATCTCATCTTTAATTGTCCATTTGAGGCCATTAAGATACCTTTCTAATTTCACCTTCTCATCTTCTACTACCCTTGACCTCATACAAAGTCTTTGACACTCTTTAGTGTATGATTTGACATCTAGGTCCTTTTGTCTTAGACCTTGTCTTCTCTTGTGGAGTTAGATTTCATAATCCTTAGGGATGTGAGCATCTCTTATTCTTTCTACCATAGCTTTCCTTGAAGCAATGGGCTTCTTTCCCTCTTTCTCTCTCTCATCTTGGAGAAATTACAACCAAGTGAGAGAAGACCCTCTCAATCTTGCCTTAGAAACTTTCACCTTTTGAGCCTCTATGATTCCATCACACTCAAAATGGCTCTCTAGTCCCTCTATCCAATCAAGGACTAATTTTGGTTCCATTTTTCCATTGAAAATGGGAACTCCTTCTAGTTCTTTACCACTCATAGCCTTTAGGGCTTTCAGGAATGGTTCTTCATTTAGGAAAGGATCAGCTTCAGGGACTTCATCTTTGAGGGCAATCTATTTTCCTTTCCCTTCCATTATATCATTTACTTCATCTGCCTTCACATCAACTTCATCTACTTTTTGCTCCAATTGAGAAAGCCTTTCTTGGAGTAATCTATTCTCCTCCTCTTGTTCATCTACATTATTTACTAATTTAGCATTAGTCACCATTTTTGACTCTCCAATTGATTCCTCTGGTTGTAACATTAACCACAAGCCTGATCCAAAGAGGCTCTGATACCAATCTGACAGAAGTAACCTTGTGAGAGTGCTTACATAATGCTCTAGACTAGATTTTTCTCCTTCTAGTCCACTTAGGATCCGAATAGCTCTTTAGGACCTCTCTAGTCTCTAGGTACTAGACCTAAGACCACTCCTATCACTTCTCTAGGACTCTTCAATTTGGTGTTTCACTCTAAGGGACAACTATCTCATAGTTTTGTCTTAATGCTTTACATGGCTTGAAGAATTCTAATGCCAAATTCTTCATACCATCTTCTCTCTTTCTACAAGGGCCATGTATTTTCTTGATATGTTCATTCTACATCCATTTAACTCCATTCCCATAAGTCTTCAAACCCAATTTGGTCAAGTTCACAATTTTTCTTCAAATTGTCCTATTGGGCCTAATGATCCTATTAGCCCTATCCAGATGGTTTTTCTAGATTAACTCTCAAAAATTACTCACAAACCCAAAAAATAATTAGGGATCTAGATACCCTTTTTTGAGACCTAAAATATTTCTACGGTCTAGGGTGCCCAAATTTTCCATACATCACTGTCCTTAAAAGTAGGGATTTTAGGCCTATTTTGGCTCTCTACTAGCAACTCTCTGATTTCTCCTCAAAATTCAATATAGATGGATTTTTTGGGCTCTAATCTTGACAATAGGGACTTATGAGACCCTAATAACACTAATACCACACTTGGATCAGTTCTCCATTACACTCCATTGTCTATGCAAATGGATTTATCCCTGTCATATTCCTAATTGAGCTGTCCTAACTTGCCTATGGCATGAATTCATAAATAGCTAAACATATCTCCTAAATTCCTAACTCTATATACACTATTTAAAATGTCTCCCCTAAGAATTTCATTCAACCTTGTGTGTTTTCCATTACTGAATTTCATGGGGGAGCCATGAAAGAAAAGTTACCCTGAATCACACCAACAGACTACCTAGTTTAGGATTACTTTTCTACTGTTAGAAAATAAAATCAAAATGATTAACAAAATAAATGAAAAATTCTTAAAAAAACCCATAAAACATGAATCCATATTTATATTTAAAGATTCAATCCATTTAATCACTCTATAACTCCAAATTCTCAAAGATGTCACTAACACAGAATTGTAGACCTTTTCACTATTCAAAAAATTCCTTTTTAAACTAATTCTCAGGAAATGTGTCAAATACATCCTTAAGATTCTTCCTCCTTGTTTCTAGGATTGTTTCATTACTTTCCTAATCCTACAATGAAGGGAATCCAAAGTTGTCGATTTTCTTGCAACATTTACAAAAATTGCAAATGTTGTCATGACAACTTTTGAGCAACTTTTGACATCTTTGCATTTATGACACCTTCCTATCTTTTAGGGCCTCTAACCCATTTAGCTCAATTAATAAGCCTCATAAATTCCTATAAAATCATCTTTCCTACTATGCTAGGGTCTAGGACACATTTAGACCATATTTCCCACTTAGACCAACATTACAATAAAGAAACCTAACTATACTAGGTTAGATTAGATACTAACTATATATCCACTTAGTAACACATCTTGCATGACCTCCTAAGGTCCAATTTAAATAGACACTCTGACTTGGCTAAGGTTAGATATAAGCCAAAACTTGAGGGCTTTGAGAATTGCCTAGGTGCTCCTGCACCATAACACCTCTACATAGTGGTAGGTGTCAAGAGAATTATTTCCTTTATGATACTACATCTTAACCCTTTTAGGTACCAATCCAATTTTATACTATCATCCTATATCACCTTGGACCTTAGGCACAATTTAAAAAATTATCATGTATAAGCACTAACCTATGAATCTTTTTGTCTCAAGTTTAGCCTCTTCTTGTAGAGTTGTATCTTATAGTCCTCTAGAATATAGGTGTCCCTTATCTTTTCAACCATCACTTTCCAAGTGGACATTTATTTCTTTCCTTCCTTTACTCTTTCATCATGCACAAATTAACACCATGTAAGTGTACTCCCTCTCAACCTTGTTTTGGATACTTTCACCTTTTGAGTCTCTGACACACCTTCACATTCAAAGTGCTTTTCTAAACCCTGTATCCACTCCATGACAACCTCTAGTTCCATCTTTCAGCTGAATAGGGATACACCTTCCAATGACTTTCCAATCATGTATTTTAGAGCCCTAAGGAATGGATCCTCTTGTAGTACTAGATCAGGCTCTGGAGCTACATCTTCTTCTGCCATTGACTTGACTTTTCCTTGTGTCTCTCTTACCTTATCACTCACTTTTGTTGTCCTATCTTGCACTTCATCAGGTTTAGTTTCCATTTCTGCTAACTATTTTCCTAGGATTCTATTCTCCTCTCTTCCATCCATATTCTTAGCCAACTCTACATTGGTTACCATAGTTGATTCATCCATATATTCAAGGTAAGTCATGTACCTCCTAGCCAAAGTCTTTTTTGGCTCTGATACAAATCTGATAGGGAGATTCTTTCTATTGATTCAACTTGACTCTCTCCTAGGAATTCTCTCTCTAACCTAGTATGGCTTCTTCCCAAACCCTAACCTAAGGGTATAATCCTTTCTTCAACTACCCTTCTCTGCAAGAACCTCTCTACCAATATGGAATTCACACTACACTTAATCTACAAGGGTAGATTCTACTTCACCTACTCCAACTCCTCACAAAAACTTGTAGGGTATACATCACACTTTATTTAGCATAATTAATTCATTCTTGAAGACTCATAGCCATATCTCATCCATACATTAATCAAATTCCTTAATTTAAGAAGTAGGCCTACTAGTTCGTTGTAGCCATAATAAGGCTACTAATTTGCATTAACTCCAAAACTTTGCGAAGAGTCCCCAAAACTTTGCAAAGAGTCCCCAAAACTAATCTTGGATCCAGGTACCCTTTTTGAAAACATAAATTATTTTGAGGGTTAGGATTCCTCAAACCATTTGTACAGTACTGTACAACCTTTAGGGACTGAGTCCTTAAAAGTAGAGATATTAGGCTTGTTGACTGTAACTCTTCACAAAAATTGATGAAATGGATTCATCAGCCTCCACCACTGATTAAATATTTTGGTCACATCACCAAAGAAATATTTCATGCATTGTATATGTTCATTAAATCCTACCTTGCAAAGAAAACACTCTTCTTCTCAATTGACCCTAGTCAGGCTATGTCCAAGTCGCCTAGGGAAAGAGCTCAAAATCTACCATTGTCACTTTTAATCCTTAAAAAATGTAATTTATATACAATGACCCCTCTACTATTTCACCAAGGCCCATGTGTTTTCAATGGGTCAAAATTACTAGGGATTCATTTTACTATGTACAACTATGTCTGGTCTAGAGAACACAGAGCATGAATTTTATCCCTTATAATTTCTACCCATTGAAAATGCATGGGCCTTGGTAAGATAGTAGAGGGGTCATTTCAATGAACAAAACATAATCTCTGCACTAACCTACTTCAAAAGAAAGGTAAAAACCCTAGTAGTTCCTAATTACAATGAAAGAGTAAGTAATTGAATCCATTAAACCATTCTTAGGATAGAAATACACAGAAAATAGGGTAAAAGTACAAACTTGTGCCACACTTTTACAAAGGAAAAGGTCCACAACATGGAAAACTGTTAAACATTAATGACATAAAAGTGGCACTTGTGTTTAGAATTTGGAGATGATGTAACCTAATGAAATGTGTAAAATTGGATGTATTTTATGCCTCTAATTTTTTTTTTTTTAAATTGAATAATAATTGACATAGTTTTTTATTTTTTGAAGTCCATTTTTTAATTGCTGAAAAATGTTGAAAATCTAGGGTCTAGTTCCTACCAAAAAAATATATGAAAATAATATTTTTTTCCTCTAATTTTAGAATACATTTTAGAAGACATGTATAGCTAGTGCAAAAAAAAAGAAAGATTGGTTTTCGGTATATATTTTGTCTGTTATAACTCTTCAAAGGCTGAGTTATCCAAAATTAATAATTTTTTGTCTCCCACCTTATTTGCCCTAGAAAATATACACCATATTGAAAGTAAACTATATATTCTTGAAGAGGACCCTCTCCTCTAGTGTTAAATATAAGTTTTAAATTTTTCCGATATAATTTGCTAATTTTTTTTCTTTTTTTGAACAAGCATGTTCTTAATGTTAAAATACCTACTTGCAGTATTTTCAACTTCATAATATATTATATATAATCAAAACACTATAAAAATTATATGACGATAATCTTGACTCCGAGCTCTCCAAAAGGGTGTTTTTATATTTTACAGTAAATTTATTTTTGATGGAGAAATCAGTTGTATAAGTGAGAAGTTATGCAATTTTGAAATTTTTTCTTATTTGGGTGCCACATAGGATACGACATTTGCTTATTTGGGTGCCAAATAGTTTCGGCTGAAACCCCCTATATAAATGTGTGCCAATTATTCATCGATAGAACATAGTTGGCTCATAGTTACTCATGATTTTTTGGCCAGAACTGGTCTGGCCGAACTTGTTTCGGTCAGAACTCATTTGCCACATGGTGCCGCATTTGTACCACATATGTATGACCAAAAATGTTCAGGTTGGAACTATCAAAAAGGTCCTCAAGTGTGACATATTTTCATAATTTTACCCAATAGTTACTATCTGAACCAACCCATAACTACCTTTGGGTGGTTTTTCATATTTTTGCAAATTTGTTGTCGAGCAACTTTGCAAAGTTGCAAAATTTGCTTGCCAACTTTTGCATTTTTGACCTTTTGATGTCCTAAAGCAACATGATGGATCGCAATCACCACCAAAACACTTCTAATACTTCCTTAGGACACAAATAGGTCCTTTCCACTATTCTAGGTAATATTTCCCAATTTTTCCATACTTAGGCTTACATCTCCTTCTTAGGACCAATTGAGATAATTGAAAACACTTCACCACAAAACCAAACTCAACTAACACAAATCACCCTAAAATAAACACAAACCACTGCAAAAATATTACAAACCAAAACTTCATGATTGGATAGGACCAACCACTAGATGCTCCTGCACTAGTTGGTACCCACTCTTTAGGTCAATTTTGGTAAAATACTTGGTCCCTCCTAGGAAATCCATTATGTATTCTATCATTGGGATTGGGAACCTATACCTTATGGTAATTCTTTTAATGGCTCTTTAATCTATACATAATCTCCAAGTACCACCCTTCTTTGGGGCTAAGACAGTGGGGACAACACAAGGTCTTTATTTTTCCTAATTGGGCCCTAGTCAAGTAGCTCTTGGATTTGCTTAGTAATTTCTACATTCTATTGTAGGTTCATCTTATAGGAAGCTTTGTTAGGGAATAAGGATCCTTAAATGAAGTCTATTTGATGGATTATAGCTCTTTCATGTGGTAGGGTATCTGGTTGTCCATGACTAACTATATCCTTGTATTGGTTCAATAGCTCTTGTATCTCTATGGGAAAATCCTCTTTCTTTTCCAGCTTTTCATCTTTACGTTTCAAAACTAAGGAAAATCCCACTCTATCTCCTTCTTCTAGTGTACTAAAAAATTCCTTTCCCCCCACTAAGAGTACATTAGGACCTACTGTCTTCACTTTTTCTTCTTCCAAGATTGACTGGATCTTAAATGTGACCCCATCCTTCTTAAATGAGTAGGAGTTCTTAGCTCCATCATGCACAGTAGATCTATCAAACTACCAAGGTTTATCCAGCAAGGGATGACAATAATCCTTGGGTAAGACATCACAAAGAACTATGCCATTATATCTCCCTATTAAGAACTCTACCCAATCTTTCTAGTTCACTAGCACATGTTGGTCTTTATTGAGCCAAGTGACCCTATAGGGGTCAGTATGTGGAATCCTTTTGAGCTTAAGCTTGTCAATTTGTTTAGTAGATATAATGTTATCAATAGATCTAGAATTAATAATAACTTTTCGAACCTTACCTAAGATCTTACATTTGATAGAGGTGTTCCCTCAAGATTCAACTTCACTCACTACTAGGCCTTTCCCTAGTCTCAATAGTGCTTCTTCTCAAAGCATAATCCAAGGGTGGAACACTTAGTTAAACTACCCCTCAATCCAAGAACCTCTCTATCATTTATGCCTTCATGCTTCATTAAATCTACAAGGGTAGATTACACCAATCTTATGAAAATCACTCACAAATTCCAACAAGGTTTTTATCAATTCACATTAGGTCACTTGACTACATTCTTGAAGGTCTTGAGTCACAATTCATCCTTTGACCAATCGAATTCCTATAAACTAGGAATAGTGCTAATGGCTTCTTGTTCAAAACTAGATTAATTCACAAATTGTACAAACAAGTGTATAAAATATTATCATATTTGGACACCCTTTTTAAAAAATTCAATGGATTTATAGGATTAGGGTTCCTCAGCTCCTCGGGACAATACCTCAAAAGTCTTAGGGACTCTGTCCTTAAAAGTAAGGTTAATTGGTGTAGGCTTTGGAATTATTCTCAAAACTAGATGAATTGGTTTCATCAACCTCCACCGTTACACTAAGGGTCCAATCACTTCTCCCAAACCATCCTCCAACCACTATATTTCACTTTTTAATCTAACCCTGCAAGATACAACTCTTTGTTTCTCTTTTCCCCTAGTCGGGATATTGCCAAGCTCACTTATGGAAAGAGTTCATAAATATCAATTTCTACCTCTGAAACTAAAACCAAAAGAAAACCTATATAAAATGACCCCTTTTTCATTCCTCCAAGGCATAGGTGTTTTCCACGCTTGTAAATTGACTGAGGAGCCATTTTGCAATATACAATGCAAAATGGACCAGAGAACTCAAAACTAGGAGAAATTTTATTTACAAATACAAAATGGGACTAAAAAATAAAAACAAATACACCAAAAACTATTAAAAAACTATCATAATCTAACTACATTTATATTTTTCACAATTCAATCCATCTCTATAGCTATGAAGTAAAAAACACAAAAACTGCAACTGTACAAAGTTCTGCAACTTCTCAATTGATTCAAAATATAATGTAAATCTATCCAACCCTTGGAAAATGCAAAGAAAGTCATTAAAAGATCTTCCTCTATCTAGGGAAACTTTTCAAACCAATCAAAAACCAATTTTGGTCACAAAGCAACCTTTTGAGAAAAGTTGTCGAGCAACTTTCAAAAGTTGCAAATGTTGCTCAAGCAACATTTCATATCTTTTTTAAATTTTTCTTTCTCGTGCCTCCACCTCCATGGATGGATTAAAAAAGGTCTAAAATTATGTCTCATGACTCAAAACAACCTAAAAATTTCCCCCTAAGAATCTTTGTTTCCCAACCCACATTTTGTCTCATTTTGTCAAATAGGGTATTACAAAGGTCACTAGGATGAAAACCTCCAAAACTCAAACTTAAACACTCCTAAAACATTTCAAAATCATCCTAAGCTTCCCTAAACTCCTCTAAAAATTAAAAGGAAACACAACACAACAAAAATGAAGGGCTTTGAACCCTAGGTGCTCTTGCACGAAAAAACCATGCTCGGGATCAAACCTGTAAGATGAATGTACTTTGTTAGATGCACTTTACCTTGTTTGGAGTATTACAAATGGGAATTCAAATGCATTCAGGAACAAATCCTAGATATCACTACTAAAATACAAGGGCTTCAACCTAAAGGAAGGCTCACTGCCTTACAACAATCTATTATCACCAATCACGGTGGAAAACAATCCATAACGCACAAACTACTAAATAGCATATCTTATATGCCATTATAGTTCCAATGAAGACCATCAAATGTCTATGTCCATTCCAAATTCCACTCATTCCTCTTCTTTTCTCTAATTCATAAACCTCTCATACATTCACAATCACAAATGATTACATCTTTATATATATATATATATATATATATATATATATATATATTTCATCAACTCTATCTTAACTAGGCCAGAAAAGGAGCTCATTAAAAAATTTAATTCATTATATAATTCAATACACAATGTGATGAATTGAATTTTGGCTAGTACATAGAAATGATCAATAAAAATATCCTCAAACACCCTCCAAATCCATAAATCTCATCATAGTCCTTTGCAACAGGCTACACCACTATTTGATCTAAGAAAAATAATAACAACAATAGGCCACATGAAAAATAATTAAGTTTGATCACATATTCTAACATGATCCAACAACATGAATCAGAAACGATCAAGAAACATCAACAATAAACATGAAATTCCACAAATCCAACATGGACAACTCTGACTCATAATTCATACGTATCTATGTACTATCCATAATAAACACTAAACAATAACCACAACCATAAAAGAAAATTAGCTTTCGAGTATCCAAATTATGAACCAATTGAGATGAGGACACACAGTCATGTCGTAAACTTGCCACTAGGTTACAAAACATGAATATTTCATAACCAGTCCACACAAATGGAATAACTGAAACTTTGTATCTTCCTCAACAACCAAAATACTAGTCTTTGATAAATTGTTCATAACTCACTCAATTCATTATGTTAACCTCTGTAATTTGACATAGATAAATTAAAAACATCAATGAAACCATGTATATCTTCACAACATCTGATATTGAATATAGTAGTTGTACCAAAGTAATATTCTCACTCAACATCTCAAGAACACATGTGAACACTGTCATCAAAAGTAGGAATATGTTGACATCAATGAAAAAATATTAATGTCAGACCATATATGCATAATAATCAACAATATCTCAAAAATTCTCCCCCTTTTGCAATGATAGAAACATATGAAATTTGAAAATTCAAATCACTACACAAAGAAACCATAGAAATAGTACTACCATCAATATCCACAATATCTTTCAGATTCTCTTTGACAAACCTTTTCAAGTAGTACAAAATGTCTACCATATGATTATTTATCCCCCTTGGTATCATACATGTTTTCCACATAACTATCTCTGCCCCTTTGACATCAATGACAAAGGCACATATATGCACGAAGTCATAGAAGCCAAAAATTTGAACATCTAACTCAACAACTAGCTACTCCCTCTGAGTAGTAGCCACAAAAAAATGTCAATCCACAATAGTGATGATCTCGATAAGTACACTAGACTGATGGAAATTAAGGCATCTCTACCTCTGATTAAGAGGGCAATCACCCCAAGCTTACCTCTGAGATTCTCAAAAGTATCCTTTGGCAAGGGCTTTATGAAGAAATTTTTAATCTTCTCATTTGTTGACACATAGTCCAATCTAACTTCTTTATCACTTACTTTTTTTTCTCTCAAGAAATGGTATTTGATATAAATATTCTTTACCTTTGAATGCAACATAGGATTCTTTTAAATATTAATAGAACATGAATTTTCACATTAGAGAGAAATAGGCTCATCAATACTCACTCTGATATATTTCAACATTTACTTTATCAATATCACTTGTGCACAATTAATAGAAACAACATATTTACCTTCAACAATAGATTGTCATATGCAAAAATTTTCCTTACTTTCCCATGAAACTAATCTCTTACCCGAAAAGAATGTTCCACAACTTGTGCTCTTTCTCTCATCGACATTACTTGCCCAATCTGCATTAGTAAATGCACTTAATGTATATTCATCATCCTTACCATAACATAATCCATAATCAATTGTCTCTTTCAAGTATCTAAATATCCTTTTAACAATAATATGTGATTCCTTCGGTTCTTGAAATCTAGCAACAATGTAAACAACATTCATAATATTATGTCTAGTTCAAATCATTAATATGTATCTTTTTTTTCATTTTCTTTAGGCGAATCATCCTCTTTTCTAAATTTTCAACTAGTAATCATAGGATTACCAATAGGTTTTGAATCACCCATACCAAATTTCTTCTACAATTCTTTCACATACTTGGGCAGATATATGAAAATACCTTTATTAGTTTGTGTAATTTCCAGACCAAGAAAAAATTCAATCTCACCTATCATGGACATCTTGAATTCTTTTTGCATCTCATCAATAAATTCCTTACTCAATTTGTCATTTCCACCAAAATCAAAATGTTATCATGATCAACTTTGAAATGCAAATTACTGCTAGCAGTACCTTTATCGTTCAACTATGTATTAGTAAATATTTATCTAGCCTTGTAGACCAGGATCTAGGTGCTTGTTTCAATCCACATAGTTATTTATTCCATCAAAAATGATGGCATCTTGATCAGTCAAAGGGAAACCATCAGGCTGCTTAATGTAGAATTCCTCTTCCACCTCTCCATTTAAAAATAATGACTTAACATCCATTTGATATACCTTAAAATTTCTTTAAGTAACATATCCAAGAGAAATCCTAATGACTTCAATTCTATCAACTTCAGAAAATATCTCCTCAAAATCAATGCCTTCCATATGTGATTATCCCTTGCAAACAAGTCTATCTTTGTTCTAAACCACTTCTCGATCTTCCTTCAATTTATTTTTGAATAACCATTTAGTACCGATCACATTTTTGTCCTTAGGTCTAGGAACAAGAATCCATGTCTTATTTTTATCAATTTGTTTCAATTCTTCCTCCATCACATTATACCAACTTTATATTTTTACGCTTCATCAACATCCCTAGGTTCAATATTAGAAATCAAACAAATTTCATTACACACAC
>MU223575.1:3647146-3661200 GCA_018584345.1 Thuja plicata | reverse complement strand
TATATACACACACACACACACACACACACACACACACACACACTTACTTTAGATCAAAACTATATTTTATTTAATGATCTCATTATTAGGAAATTTTCTTGGTTGTTCTCTTTAAAATTTGTTTAAGAAATAGTGTAGACTCATTTGTTCAAATTGGTTAAATTAGCTCCTTGTCAAATCTAGTATACCATAAATTATTGCTACAATGATTAAGTTAGATAAGGTCATAGTTAGAAAATTTAAATTCTAAAATGTATCTTGTATTAGGTAGCACGTTAAATTTTATGTACAATTTTAAAATCAAATCTAGATTTATTTAATTGTAATAGCCTACTTTTATTCAAATTTACTTGTAAATGTGACACTTACTATAGATATGGTCAATTCAGTGTTGTTCTTGATCCTATTTTGTTGTTTCTATGATTTAAATTTTATAGTCAAAGTGAGTATCAAATTAGTTGAGCTTTCATGTTTAAATTATGGATATGAACAAGTATCTAAAAAGTATTTTGTTATTCTTCACTCGTGGTTGGTAATCATTAGCGTGAATCCAATTTTATCTAATATTATATATAATTGTGTGATGTTTGTTGTATAACCTTTTCGTTATGATGGTTTTTTCCCTCGTAAGTATGGAGGTAACCCTTAAGAGTGGGAATTAGATCTAGAATTAAAACTAAGCTTTTGATTGAGAAAATGAATAGGGTAAGGGTAGGTATCATTAATTATGTTACAATTGATTATATTTTTAAATGTCGGTATATATGGTTCATGTGTGTCTTGCAATATTTTGGTTTGTCACCGCCCTAGTTGGTTAGTACATGTTATGGTTCCTGTAGTTGGGTGTTAATAAATATTAACAAATATATTCAATAGATTTATTAAAAATATAGTACTACATTTGTGTTGTGGATGAACATTTTCATATGTTTTAATCTATGGTTATGACTTTCAAATTTGGTCCTACTATTATATTTGATAGTTTGTGTGGTTAAGTTACGGCTTTGTATTGAGAGCATGTGATTCTTTATATTGGTAAAATATATTTTGAGGAATAAGGTATTTTTGGGCACTTACCCTATAATTTACTAAAGGTCAGGTTTTGTCTTGAGGTTTGATTTCATCTTGTTACTTGAGCGTTAAGCTGTTATGAACTCATATAATGGGGAATTACACATGCAATATAAATTATTAAAATGATATGATATATTTATGTACTGGGATTGATTCTAGTATTGATTTAGACTTGGAAGGTTTCTCATTATATATTTTTTCTACATTGCCTATTTCCTCTATCATTGTTTATTTTTTTAATAATATATTTTGACTCATATATGAACTATTTATCATGCCACCTTTTGGCATATTTTATTGGCATATGACTATAGAGAAGGTGAAGGTTATCTCACTACATGTACCTCCTCAAATAAAACATTGGTAGTCAGAAGAAGAAAATACAAAATAATTTAAATGTATATCAAAGAAGGAGTTGTAGAGAGGTCATCATTCTATTAATCGCCTTATTCATTCATAAAAGAATACAACTATAAAATTACTATTTCTATTTTAATTTTTTTTTTTAAATGATCTTCATAAAATAAATTTTTGTGTTGTAAGTTTTTAAATAAAGTTGTTTTCTTGAATTAATTTTCTTTCAAATATTATTTTGTATTAGTCAAGAGAATTAAAAATATGTACTATTAGATGATAGAGATATGGTCAATTGAAAAAAAATCGTCAACATACAATGAAGTTTATTAACTTACATTTCTATTAAAAGAAGTAATATTATAAGGTGAAGAGCTTATTTTATGACTCCTTTAGTAGACTATTATGCTTTAGTTTCCATTTAATCAATACATTAAAACTTTACTATTTACCATTACCAAGAATGTTTACCTATAGATGATAGAGAATGAATAAAATGCATGATTGTGTGTGGAAATTTGTTAAATTTATATGATTATCCTTATGAGAAATGGGCATGTGTACAAATATGTTATGCAACAACTCAATTAGATTTTTAGAGGCAATTCCTATAGCTGACGACGATAGATTCAAATGCAGTTTCAACAACCAATGGACAAATTGTAAATTGAATATTCAATGTTAGGACATAGTCCAAAAGCTTCCAAAACTATAGGCCTCCTTAATGTACATTATACCTTAATCATAATTATTGTCATTAAGATTCTATTGTAATTTTGCATCATGAATATTTATGTTTCATAGTCAACTATTAAGATTGACGATAGATTCAAATGCAGTTTCAGCAACCAATAGACAAATTGTAGATTGAATATTCAATGTTAGGACATAGTCCAAAAGCTTCCAAAACTGTAGGCCTCCTTAATGTACATTATACCTTAATCATAATTATTGTTATTAAGATTCTATTGTAATTTTGCATCACGAATATTTATGTTTCATAGTCAATTAATTAGACAATCTTAATAGAAAATTCTTTTGATTTGCACCATTATAGAGTTCATAATTCTCTTTCTAATACTTAGAATAAATATTTGTTAGTATCAATTAATATATATATATATATATATATATATATATATTCTTTTTAATAGAAGTTCTTATTGAACTACCATAGTTCTATTTATATATAACAAATCTTAATGAATGAATGAATATATAAATATATTTTAATCTAGCAACTTTATCTTATAGTTAATTTCTAACTGCATTTACCCCAAGGCAGAGACCACTTGAAATAAATATTACTCGTAATTCATTTTTACAGTTCAATTCAGCAGCTTATCTCCATTTCTAACGTGTAACACATATTAAAGTGAGAAAAACATATATTTAAAAGGTACATAGAAAAATGTTTTTTCCCTTTCGTGTTGTGCAAGTTTTATTGATATTTAATGACAACGTTCAACCATTTTTCACGCCATTAGTGCATAAATCATTCATGAAACCACATCCTTGGTAAAGTGATCTACCATTAGACACCACTCTCCCACTCATTCTTCAATTTTTATGGCATCTCGAGTGCCGATGCATTGCATTTCTATTATTTGGATAAGTGTGTGGATGCTATTATTTCCCAAAACTGAACTCTTCTTTTCGATCCCCCTCTTCTCTATCCACTTCTAAACCTTTTAATTCACTTCCAACAGTGAAAAAAAATTGGCAACTTATTAATTAAAGGACGTCTTAATTTGAAAAAGAAGCCAAGAGGAGCACTACTAATTTGTAGCGATATTAAGTCCTGTACTTTTGGTACATTCTTTCCGAAATAAAGTTTACAATCATTTGAAAATTACTATGACACGAAAAAATCAGGGAACAATTTGACAACAAAATATCTGTATTTACAATCACATGGGGCCACACAAGAAACGTGATCACCCCACCGGGAATCAAGTACTTAGTAGCTTACAAATCACCTAAATTTCAAAAAATTAAGGCTATACAAATGCAACATTAACGAAAAACACTATACAAATATGCATCTTTGTAGCACAGCTATCAGACATAATTCAGAAAAGCAGAAGAAGAAAATTAACGTGACCCACGTTTAACATCACCATCAGGGACGGGAGGAACCACCTCACGAGTTACAGTATCGAGAATAACATCCCCTACATCTTGACCCAGAGCTTCGACAAGCCCTTCCACAAAGATCCGAGCAACCCGAGAAGCATAACGAGCAGCCTTTACAACCTTGCCCATCTTAGTTGGCGCACTGAGGCCATTTATCGCACCTTTTGCACAGACAGCGTGGAGATAGAATTCGCAGGGACTGCAGTAATATACCCACGTGGTGCCCTTTTTTTGGCATGCGTTGCACGTGTAAGGGGAGTTGTTGGGTAAGAGGGAGGCGGATAAGAGCTTGAGGGAGTGCTGCGGATGTTCCTTCGCGAAGAGCTCGGGAGGGAGTTGCAAGCAGCAGGGATGAATGCAGAAAGAGCACGTTGAGCAGCGGAAGGCGTAACCGTTGGTTGCCTTTCCACAAACCCCACATTTGGGCTTTTTCATTCCAGCTGGTTTGTTGTGGAAGACGAGCTGGTGTTGGGTGTGGTATGGATGGATGGCCGTGGGTGGAGCCTTCGCACAGAACTCGTGCATGTGGAAGTTGCATTTAATGCACCTGTTTCAAATACGAAGGAGTGTTAAACCCTTCGGTTTTCGAGAAAACAAAGAACCCAATGAAATCATAAAGCCAAACCTGTATCTGAGACCAGCTCCATATTCCTTACACCCGCTGCAAGTGTACAGCGATTGCGCAAAGACGAAATTCAGAGGGTGCTGTGGATGACTGGAATGCTGAATCTTCTCACCTACTTTCGGAACCATTTGCAAAGTTGCCATCAATCTAAAAATAAACGTATTTAAAGCTTAAAAAGCTATTAAGCCAAGATTACGACTTTCTATAGGCTGGATAATTAGTCTAGGACTATAGGAATTACTTATATGCAGATCTGGAATTTTAGGGCTCTCTCAAATACAATTATTTAAACCGCCTCCTGGAAAAATACTCGAATTGGGTTGTTGAGGATTCTTGAAAAGTTTCTTTCTCGGCAATCGTTCTCTGCTAACCATCACACCAAGATATGTATTTTATGAGCGGAGTACTTTAATCTATCTCCCGTTTAAGAAATTCGAGCACAGGAATTCGCCAGCTGTTCGACTGGTCGAATCAACTCACGAATCTCTTGCTTCGATCAGTAATGATCGTATTCGATACAGTTTCCGATGTTCACAAGTCAATAATAAGATTTTTTCCTGTCCGTCGAATCTCGTATAATATCAAGTACACAAAAATTACTGTGGTGTGGTGTGTAATTTTTTCTAACTATTAATGGTTGTATCAAACATTACTTGCACACAAACGAAAAGTTTCATATTTAATAAATCATAAGGGGTATATACTACATATGTATATAGTTGTATATAGAAAGATATGTAGGTACAGGAAAAGATTGCGGATTATACATTTCTTGGAAGTTTGAAAATTATATCGAATTACAGCTAAAACCACGATGTATTATCAAGAACTTTTTGACAAGGTTAATTGTGCATATGTTTAACGACCAAATTCAATTTGTCATCCATGTTGGCAAGTTGGATTCTTTGAATAAATTTGAATGAGTTTAACAACACAGACAACTGTCAGTTAGCACTGACGCAAATGTAACGTAAAAGCAATTTGCGAAAGGTATGGATTAAATATCTATCATAAAAAATGAAATGAAATTCGAAGATTGTGTGAACAAGCTTTAAATTATTATAAGTTCAAAGGTTTAATATGTCAAGGAAAGGCAAGCTTTATAAATTATAAAAATGTTAACTTTGTATCTATAAATAAAATTAAATCTATATTTTAAATATATCTATATTAAAACCTTATTCAATCATTATTAATATTTCAAATTTTATTTATTTTATTTTATTTTAAAATTATTTTATATTAGCATAGATTTTATTATATATATTTAAGATTTGTTTTATTTTCTTAAAATTTGAATGAAAGATTCAATATGTTGTCTTTCTTCGAAATTCTCTTCGAAATATTGATAAAAAAGAATTAAATATTAGAAACATATTATTAATAAAAAATTCAAACTTGAAGTTTGAACCCTACAAAAAAGTTTAAAATTCTATTGTTTATCTTATTTAAGTTTTATCACAGACCCTTTTATTATATTTTTTATTGCCTTATTTTTCTTGCTAGCCTCCTCTTAAGTGTTTAGTTCTACATCTCTTATAATTAAGGTGACAAACGTAATCACAATCATTTTTCTTAGTATAGGACCACTTTACATTTTACAATATTACTCTATGTTGTGTGTTGTAATATATGTCACCTTTTGTATCACTTTTTTGAAGCGAGGTCTTAAAAATTCTTTACTCCATGTAAAGTACAAATCCTTGCATTGGTTGCATTATTCCTTGTTAAAAGGAAAAATAGATTGCAGCTGTCAATTATTATGTAGTGTTCTTATACAATAGTGAATTACCGTATTGCAAGTATTTTCTTACTCATTATTATGCAATATTATGTCAAGATGCCTATTCTATGAGATAAAGACAAAATCAAATTCGTCCTTTCTATACATGCCGCAATTGATTCATTGCATACCTTGTTACCTAGCAAGTTTCAAAAAATGAACTACTATCAAGTGGCATCCTTTATCTTTTGTGTTTTTTTCTCTAAATGTCTAATCAAATAAATGAAATGCTTTATTTTTTACCTAAGAAACTACATATATCAATATTCACTATTCTATCATTTTACTCCTTCACATTGTTAAGTGGCTTTTAAAGTAGCTCTACTCTATGTAATGTGTGCTTCACTATTAAGATTACTTTATAATGAACATTATTTTAATAGAATTTTAAAATCATTAACTATTAATTTTCTAATCTCTAACCTATTGATTTATAAATTATCTATTCGTAAATTTATTTGAATATAGTACCTTGGAAAAATTTTGTGCATGTGTGTGTACCCTAGAGCTTTGAACAACTTCCTACTAGTTTCTTTCATCCTCAATGAACTATATTAACATTTTATAACTATAGAAGTTCTATCATTAGGTAGTTTAGAGTTGAAATGAATAAATTTAATTGAAACCAAATAACTATGTAAGTTCAAGGCATTTTCATCATAACATTAAAAAAAATAAAAATGAATATCATTATAATTCACATTGTGTTGTACATTCACTTTTGTTTATTAGGTTGCATGATCTTTATGTTAATATGCTAGTAGTATTTGACATAATTTTCTAAATCCTGATATTTTTTTATCATATTAATTCCTTTTTATCTAAATTTTCTAGACATTGGCACTAAACTTGGATATTTACGTGACATGCTAGAATCCCATGATATTGTTTAAATTATAATGATCATTTAAATTTTTGTATTACTTTCTATAGGATTTTCTTATTGATTTTAATTGTCTTGAGTAGATTTTAAATAGTGTCTCCCCTTTCATTGGAATCAAATAGTTGTTTTAGTTTACTATGACAATTTGGCATTTTGAAATGAGTCTCAATATTTATCAACAAAACCCAACTATATCAATTATGAATTTCTTATCTTCTATTAGTTTCATTTGCATGTGAATGCTTAACATGTCGTTTTTTACTTCCATATAATTTTGAAAGTATCTTGTATTGGACAATATTATTTACACTAAATACTTAGTATTGGATATGATTTTCTTGTTATGTATTCCTCTAATGTATTCTCTCCATTTTACTTTTTCTATAGCTTCTTACTAAATGCAATAATATTTGGTATTTATAATGATTTTCATAGTATAAAATATAGAAAGAACATTAATTTCAATAAAAATGTACTTTTTTGAAATTCTATAATAAATTTGAATTAATTAATCTTATAACATGACCTTAATAAATAAAAATAATATTTATAGTGAACACCTTCACACTCTTTGATAATATTTCTGTCATCCTATCATTTGTCGAACGGTGGGCTGCGGTGACTCCCTCAGGCCCTCAATCTCTGTCGGGGCAAGGCAACTCTTCGAGCTCGTCCTTGCAGGCTTCTAGTGCACCATTAGGGGATTTAAAAGGAAGTGCATGTCGAGAGAAAGGGGGGAAGAGGAATGTAGGGGATTTGTAGAAATTAGCTTCAAATTTGTGTGATGAGGTCTAATTTTGTTCGATGTAGCTACCTTTCGATGAAGTTGCCATTTTTTTGTTCTCTCCTGGTGTTGGCTTTTCCAGTTCTCCGGCCGGCAGTCAGTTTTTTCATTTGGTTTTTCACCCACCTTTTCTGATATATTTCCCCATTTTCAGGGTCAATCTTTTAGATTTTTGGTTTCCGCCATGACAACGGAATCATGTTTCCAGTGCCTCCGCTGTGTAAATCGGCATCTTCCCTCATTAGTGTATGGTTTTATCTATTTTTTAAGGCAGGGATTGGGGATTTTCTTCCCTGCTTCTTTCCTAATAAGTCATTTTAAAGTAGTATTATGCAAAAAATAATATATTATTAATAAAATACATGTATATATATTGTGTGTGTGTGTATTCATATATATATATGGACACACACACACACACGTGTGTGTGTGTGTAGGTATAGGTATAAATATATGTTTACGTGTGTGTGTGTGTGTGTGTGTGTGTGTGTGTGTAAAGTAAGCTCTGCCTAGGGGGCAATACCCTTTTTATTGCTTGAAAGAAACCAGTACATAAGGTGGCCCCAATGCCTATCCTTTAGAACAAAATTTTAGTGGTAAGGATACATAATTCCACTATTGATAGATATCAGACTCGCTCGTATTCCTTCCAGGAAAAGTTGCTCATTCTCCTACAAGAGTGCCTCAAAATTCTCCTAGCTGTATTCTTTAATGATCCTAGCTTGGTAAATAGACCATGCCTTTTTCATCAGCTTTTTCTTTCCCTCCACTTGCAGGCAAAAAAGATCCAACAAGTGTCCCGCCGAAGGCTGAAGTTCTCCCACCGCTTTCGCTATCTCTGTGTAATACTCAGGCGTAGTCATTCTACGCAGTAGGCCGAACACAAGGATAAGATTGCCGCTAACCTGCACTATTGGTTGGAGCAAATCCTCCAACAGTCTGCCATCGTGAATGTGCCCATTCACCCAATACTCGACCCCCCATATGACCGCTATGGTTTCTAGCTCCTGATCATTAGCCTTGTCGAACATCCTCTTTATCTACTCCTCCAACCTTTCATTCAAATTAGCCACCTTACTGCATTGGCAAGCAATACCCATATTGTTTTCCATTGCTTCTCTGCAAAACTATAAAACCATGAAGGCCTCGCCGCCCATAAAAGGAAAAGAAAATGTCCTGCATCTGTCAGCACTCTGCCTCACGAGATAAAGGAGGGAAAGAAAATTTGAACGGAGAGATTTCTATGGGTAGGAAGGAATAATCTGTGCGATGAGGAATGTATCATGTCCATCCTTAGCCGGCTCGTGCCCCTGATAGCCATCCTATCATCACTATCACGCCGACCAGGGAAGATCACCTTACCCAATGTCATCCTTCGGGAGAGTTTCTGCCTCCACTGAAATGACGTTTAGGAGATCAAGTTGCGTCAACTCACCCTATCCCATCATGAGATCTGACATCTCATCTATACTCTTATTTTCCAACAAGTCTACCACCTTGTTACCTTCACAGAATGTGTGTTGCACCCAAAAATCAACCAATCTGTCAAGGAGCATCTTAATCTTGGGAAGCCAACTTGCTAGCAACCAGTTAGAGAAGCAATTCTTAGTAACTCCATTAAGTACCACTTGGGAGTCACCTTCAATAATGAGCTTTTTAATTCCATAATCTAAGCTCCATCTTAGTCCGATCTCCAAGCTGATAATTCTCCCATATTATTTCTGGTGACACCTATATATTTAGCCATGGCATAAATCACATACCCATGATCATCCCTAATTATAGCTCCTATGCCACTTTTACCAGGATTGCCTCTGCTAGCACCATCAAAATTTAATTTCTACCATCCTATTTGTGGAGGTTTCCAAAAAACATCTTGTCTTTTGGCCTTATTATCATGTATCTTATGATCCCCGCAAGACATATCCAAGTCCCAAATTGATTGGAACTTATAGTTGACCCCGTGAATCCCACTGTTTATAACTTTCTGAATGGCCACTTGAATTTTAGCTATAAGGTCAGGGCTGTCCAAACTCTTCTCTTTAAATATCCCACGGTTTCATTCCTTCCAAATGTGCCAAACCATCAGAGACATGTTGATGATCCAAATAATACCCCACTTAGAATGTTTCCATTCCTTAGGCCACGCAAAGATGAACTCCTTGAATGATTCATTCTTAACCACTACCCACTGTAGCTTTTCAAGAATCCAATCCCAGCAGCTCTTAGCATATGGACACCAGTGCAACAATTGATCAACTCTCTCTTCCACCTGTCTACATAAAACACACCAACTTGGGCCTAAGATCCCAATCGTTCTGGGTCTATTACCTATCAGAATTCTCTCGTGGAGTGCAATCCAAAGGAATGCACCCGCCTTTGAAAGAGGCCATTTTCCCCAACATAAGGTGTTCGGCCAATAGTTTCTATGCAATCTTTCTCTTTGCAGTTCATATCTGAGCTGAATTGAATATTTACTTGATTTGGAGGCACTCCAAATCAAACTGTCTTCCTCCTCTGATCTGACCACAATTTTATGAGATAACAATTCTTTAAGGGTGGCAGAGTTAATATTGGAGCTGTCCCCGATGTCTCTCCATCTAACGATAAAGGACAAGGATGGCAAGGAACACATGTAATCAACTATGTAAACACCTTCTACGGCTTCCATCTGATTCACCCAAGATTTGTCTAGGAAGGCTTCTTCCAATGGCAACTCGCCATTCCTTGAGTCGCGACAAAATGTTTCCCTTCTCCCATTGCCAATTATCCAAGAAAGATGTTGTGTGAGCACAATGCGGTTGTTCCAGATGAACCTCCAAATGGGAGATCCTGTAAGCGAGTTGGTCACTGTAAATATTTTGTTTTGGTTCTCAAAGTCCAGGTATTTGCCTACCATAACTTTGCACCAGGGTTTATGAGGGGAATAATACATGTGCCATGCCAATTTGGCACCCAACGCCCAATTTTGAAGACTCATCTTGCAAATTCTTGCACCACCCTTTGCTTTAAGCATGCATGTAATGTCCCAATTAATCAGGGGGACTTTATTAATGTCTTTCGATCCTTCCCAAAGGAATTTTTTCAATATACCATCAATGGCGGAGGAAGCTCTATTGGGAATCTGATATATACTGATAGGTAATATATAGGGATAGCTTCTAAGACTGACTTAATCATAATAATTCTTCCTGCCTGAGATAGCCATCTGTTCTTCCACAAGGAGGCTTTTTGATGACATTTGTTCAAAACTTCCTCGCATAGCTTACTGTCAATCCTCCCCGCATAAACTGGAACCCCCAGGTAAGAGATCAGAAATGCACCTTGTTCAAACTCCAAGGTGCTGGAAATGGAGGATCGCAATCTCTTATTAGTATTCAGGAAGTAAACCCTTGATTTAGCTTTTCTCATACTTTGCTCCGATATAGATTCATATTTTGAAAGAACCTGCTTCATGACCTTTGCCTCTATGGTTGAGGCTTCCCCAAACAAGATAGTGTCATCTGCAAAATTTGAATGAGTGATAGCCTCCAACCTATCATTAATTGATATCCCTCTCCATCTTCCCAGGCTAGCTTGCTAATTAATGCTTCTTCCCAGAACTTTTTCCATCAAAACAAAAAGGAAGGGAGATAGGGGATTGCCTTGTTTGATACTATTAGTGGCTTTGAAAAATCCACAAACTGATCCATTAATAAAAATTGAGAAATGAACAGAGGAAATGCAATGAGTTATACACTGAACCCAGTCTTTGCCAAAACCAAATCGAATTAATTTTATGAGGAAATGCCAGCGCACCCTGTCGTAAGCTTTGCTAACATCGAGCTTGACAATCATACATGCCTTTTTGTTGGAATGAACACTATGAATGGTCTCACCTGCCATAATGATGCTATCTGCTATCTCCTACATAGGAACAAAGCCATGTTTCTCTCCCAAGATAAATCTGCTAAGAAGTGGCTTTAATCTATTCACCATTACCATGGCCACAATCTTATATATCACGTTGCAAAGCGAGAGAGGAAAGAAATCATCCATGGATGAACAGTCTTGCTTTTTCAGGATCAAGTCAATGACAGTATTATTAATTTCTTTAACAAATTGTCCCTTCCTCCTAAAGTATTCTACCACCTTGTGGATATCATTGGTGTAGGAGCACCTAGGTAGGCTAGTTGTGGAAATCTAACCTAGGGTTTTCTCTTTCTTTTTTTTGGCTTGTAGTGGTTCTAGCCAGACCACTAGGTGAATAAAGGGATCAAGAGTCCTAGTGTGTGAAGTGTTTGTAGGAGGATAGGTCTTATTAGCTCCTTGGTGACCCTTAGGTCCAATTAGGCCCAATTAGGGAATTTTATCTTTTTGTGGAAAAATGAGCCAAGAGAGGGACTAGAGGTCCTTTTTGATTTTTTTCATCATATTTAGTGGATTGGACAAGTTTGTATAGGGCTTTCCCAAGTTTGGCAATCAAACCCAAAAGTTGCCAAAAGTTGTCAATGTTGTCATTGACAACATTGACAACTTTTAAGACAAATTGGCATCTTCGATGAAATTGGTTGGGTAACTATCTGAAAATGACCATTTAGTGTATGGGTCATCTATATAAGACCATCCTCTAGATTTTTGAAGGGTTGGCAAGTTTGAGAAATTTCATGTACGAACTGTGTTAAGCAATAACAGTGTGAATTTGTGTGTTTCATGGTGATCGGGTAGTGTAATGGATTGAGAGTGTTTCTATAAGTATTTTTTCATGTAATTTAGGTTGTTTTTAAACTTCTTGTGGTTTTAGTTTGGTAGATTGAATACTTTTAAGTGTTTGTATAAAATCTTTAAAGTTTAGTCCAGTAGCTAGTCTGGTTTTGAGCACTACTTGCAAATGGAGTGTTAACTTTCTTTTCCACTGTAGCTTTGGCCCGGGCTCTTGGATTATGAAAGTGGACTCCATGTACATTATGTACATAGAAAGATGGGCCCTGGAAGTGGTGGCACCTATTTTTAACATCAACCCTAGGCGAGCCAGATTGGCATGGCTAGTGATCATCAGAGGTTGCTGAGCTAGCTAGAGGGATTGAAAGCATCCATAGCTTCAATCAAAGGAAGTGGGAAGGCAGAAGAGTCAGCGGAGGACCCCAAAATAGGAGGAGAATTTGTGAGGAGAAGTTGTGAGGAGACACTAAAGGAGGCCTAAAACCCTAAATTTTAAGCATGAAAGTAGGAAGAACTGTACGGACACTTCAAGGGCCTAAAACCTAGAAAATATTTAGTGTCTTTGAAAAGGGTGTCTAGATCCTAAGCCTATTTGGCACTTATTAAGACATTTTCCCAAGATAATGTTGAAAAGGTGACCAAATAGGGCTAATTGCTTGTAGCCCTATTTTGGGGGTAATTGCATAGGTTCTTGGAGCTCATTTGTGTTTTTGAAGCAAAGTGAGTTTGTAGAGGTTGGAATTGGTCCTGTTGACATCTCCATATGCTGCCTTTTCAATTTGGTGGAGTTTGGAATCCATTTGGATCAGATTGAGCAAATGGGCAAGAAAGACCTATTTGGGTCTAGTAAGAGGTTTGCAAAGTTGTGAGTTCTATTTAGTTGGTGTTTACTAGTTGAAGGAAATTAGGATCTTGTAATAAGATACCTAATGAGCCTAGGGTTAGTAGAAGAACCCTAGTAGGTCAGTGATTGACCTAAGAGACCCTAGAAGAGGTCTAAGGAGAAAGACTATTACTACATTAATCATCCCCCATGAATTTCCAACATTTCTGAAAGAATTCTGAAGAGAATCCGTCTGGCCCGGGGGCTTTGAGCAGATAGTTAATGAACGTGGCTTGCTCAATCTCCAATTTACTAAAAGGGCGCATCAAATCCTCATTATATTCAGCTAACACTAGGTAGGGGATCACCTCCAATAAGGATGTGGGGCTTGTACGCATAGATTCCAGGGACTCTCCAAGGAGATTTTTGAAATGGAGGACCATTGTGTCTACAATTGTATATGCTTCTTCTCAACATAATCCTTGGGCGTCTATGATCCAGAGAATCCTATTCTGGGAACATTTTGATTTCACCGATGCATGAAAGAATTTAGTATTCTGATTGCCAGCGCTGATCCAGTTGTATCTGGATTTGTCCCGCCAGTATACTTCATCCCTTGGCAATAACTCTGCCAATTCCTCTTTTACAATTTTTTCTCTATTAAAGTCTGCATTGGACATCCCCGCAAGTGTGTATGTATGTGTGTATATATATGTATATATGTATGTATGTGTGTGTAAGTGTGTAGATATATGTATTCATATACATACACATAATTATATGTATATGCACACACAAACACACAGAGACACACACATATATATACATGTATTTTTGTATACATATACATATACCCACACACACACACAGAGTTATATATATATATATATA